>CAJHQP010006013.1:0-41453 GCA_905132765.1 Moricandia arvensis
GTTGTTGGCGACTCTAACATGTTTACTCGTAAATTCTGTCCCGTAACTCCGATTGAGATCGAACGAAAAGCATTTGATCGCGAATCAAAAGGAATACAAATTTGAGAAGACACAACTCCCATTATGGACCCACACTGGGTAGCCCGAGTCGTCACTTAGGCCCGCCCGTCTTTGAAAGGGTCAATGTGGCCCATGTTATGGCGACTCCCGAGGACTCGGGAGTGGGTCTATTTACCTCTATATTCTTACCACTTTGTCTTTCCCAAGAAATTGTTATTGATGATGTTAGGTAGGAAAATGATTGAAAATTTTTGAGGAGGAGAAGATACTAGGAGATAAAATATGCCCAAGAAGCTGAACACATTCCAGTGGCGTCCAATGTGATTATAATAAAAATTTGGTCTTTTCGGTGCCCACCAATCACTCCTTTTCAAATTTCAGAGATAAGTTAAACTATGGTTTATCAGGTTTAATTGATAAATAATGAACTTTGTTGATTACCCGAAAATAATTACTTTGACGATCATACTTTCAAGGTATTCAAGTTTTCTTTGATTTCCGGTATCATGATATTATACACTTTGCTCTTTTTCTTACCCTTAAGTGTAAGACGGAACAGAACTTGGAAGGTTACGCCTCAAAGACTGGAGAGAAAAAACCTCTAGATCAATACAACCCCAGCCAAAAACATGAGGAAGTGGAGTACAGGTAAGCCATATATTACTACTATCTCAAAGGGAAACGCCCCCAGATTCTCCCCACGTCAATTTACTAACCCCTAAAGCTTAATCAAGGTTTAAGACTTAAACCCCAAGAAGAATATGTGTGAATGGGGGTAAGATGCAATTGCTTTCGTCATTATCCTGCTTAAGGAGAATATAATAGTTTTAATAGTTAGTAGTGATTAGTTCGATCACATCGTCGAAACTTTTTTCAAGTGTGGGAATAAGAAAGGATCATCTTTTAGGTTGATGTATCTGTGAGAGAAATTCTTTAAAATCAAGAAGAACGAATAACAACCATGGAGACGACAATCAAGGAGGGAGAAACCGATGGCGGGTATGATTGGCGCTCGTTGTGCCGGACATAGTTTCGTAAGCGTAAGCTCGTACTATGAGAAAACAAGCGCAAGCCCAAATCTTGAGAGCCAGGACTAAGCAGAACAAGTAGAAAAGAGAAGAAGATATAGCCTCCTCGTCCCATATCCACGTATGGGTTTTCTCTATTTCATTTCTAAATAATCGTGTTTTGTTTCATTGTTGGCCCAACATTTCATCCAAAAACGCTTAAAAACCCCATGTTTCCATACGAACAATAGTGTTCGAGGAGAAAGGAAGAAGAAAAAGAATAACGATGATAGAGATAGAAGAAGAACTTGGAACATGATGGAAACACTTTATTATTCTTTGGTGGATTGATGGAAACTGCTCTGTTTGGTTTTTTTGATCGGGATATTGTTTCCTCAAACAAGGAACCCGGCGGATCATTTCGATGGTTTCAATATCATTTAAGGATATTATAATTGATTTGGAAGACTATTCCATTTTCATGTCAAAAGCAGTTGTTTAGTATATCTGCTGGTCTTTCTTGTCTAATTTTTGACATGCCCCTTATTAAGAATATCAGGAGTGAAGGCATATAATATTATTGTCAAACTATTTTTTTTCCATCCAGGAGAGGAGACTTGTGTTATCTTCTTAGAACACTCCACAACCCGCATAAGACGAGAAAGAGCTACCCAGTAACCAACACTGTGGAATCGCAGGGAGGGATGTCCTTTGAAGAATACAATTCAAAATCAAACAGAGCTAAATATGGGGGGAAAGTTTTGAAATTATTTGGTGTTTTCGATCATTACCAAAACCCAAGATATGGAGGAGAGACGAGGAGACATTAATTCTAAACTTACCAGAGGGAGTCCTGGCGATACCACCAAATTAGAATGACTAATATCCCACATTTTCACTATAATATGTTTTATACGCCAGAATGTTAAGAAAAAAGTGAACAAGGGACAAGAGTGGAATCTAAGTGTATAGCCAAATTATTCTAAAATAAAAATCGATTTATTTTAATTTAATATTTTTTTTAGTTAATTTTTCTTTTCAACAAAAAAATATTACTAATCCTAAATATGCAATATTGTTCGTGAAAAACCAAATAATCGACCGCGGTTCTCTTTATAATTAAAGAGTTTTATTTTGATATATGTTCGTGAGTATAATTAGTATAATTTTTCAAGTAATAATGCATTAGAATTAGTACAATCCATCAAAATAAAAACCAATGTAAATTCATAATATAAAATAAAAAGATTAAAGTAAAAAGAGTTTTCTCATAATAGGTTCAGAGAACTAGGTAATTTAAATCGTGATAGAAAATATAGAGAAGCCGCAGTTTTTAAGTTTTCATTGAAAACTAAAATTATTGTGTATGGAATTTTTTCATCAGCCTAGTTTTGGCTCGCTCGCCTATTTCGTTCATTGTATCAAGGGATGTGCACAAGAACAATATATAATTTCTATGAACAGCTTCATTAACTAGCTGTCTGCAGCATCTCCTATACTCGTTCAGCCACTCTGCGGTGTTGTCTTTTTTTTTTTTTTTTTTTTCTTTTCCTGATTTTCCATTTAATTTGTTAATCCAGTTTTCGCTGTAGTTATTTACATTTCCAGGTGTATATACAGGACCTTCTTTTTTCATCCGGAATGGTTCTTTTCTCTGTTAATCTGAAGTTCATTATTTTATTTTCGCTCATCAGATTAATCTCCAGCTATCAAGATCCCAACATTGACCTCAAGACCAAGTAATTTATTCGACTTTCGAAACTATCCCAATCTCTCCCATTCAGCCCAATATCCCCCCAAACCTACTTGCAACCATAGGTGAGGTATAGTAAGCTTTAGTTAGCTTTTCTATTCTTCTCTTGGGAGTTAGTTGCCAATTTTTTGTTTTTTCTTTAGTAGTCTTCTTACTCTTGAATAAGCTAATTTCTGGTAGTGCTGTAGATTAATGCTTGTGTGGTGAAATCTGGTATATAAAGCTCCCGTTAGGGAAATCACCCAATTTTTGTTAGGCACTCTTTCATCCAACCCGTTTTTATTAAAAAAGTATAGTTTTTGTTTATTCTCAAGATTGTTCTGTTGATGTTCTTCCTAAATTGATTTTTCTTGATATGATTAACCAGAGTGGACTTCTGTTGAGAAGCACCGTAATTTGTTAGTAGGCTTCTTTTAGCGTTCTCCCTTAGTGTAATTATGCTGGTTTGTGGCTTTGATGTTTGAGCTCCTAGAGGCGTTTTTTCTCTCCAGCGTCTTTGAGGATACAGCCTGAATTTTTAAAAGATCCAAAATTATGGTTCCTGTTCCTTGTTTCTTAACACTTTAGGGTAATTCATTTCGAAAGCAAGTGTTATTATATCTTAACCGGAATCAAATTGAAAACTGATATATTGAAAGTGGTTGTTTTTATGACTTAGGTCATAAAGTGATACTTAAACTGAATATTTCGGTAATCAGATCGAAAAGATGCGAGTATTACTTCATATAGATTTACCTAGATTCCACCAAGTATCATTCTCTTGTGCAATATTTGCATAAGGCATAATCGTGCTCCCAAAAGTTATCGATTCGGTGTTGGGGCTCATACTCCATTGAGTAGTTTCTTAAATCACACATTCCCGACTATAGAAATCCTTAGGAATAGTATTGTCAGCTTCTGCGGCATTTCTCCTCAAAATTTCATCATTTCCTACATCACATTTCTCTTGGGAAAAGACATGTATTATATTAGAAATAGACCTCTCCGACGCGGTCGCCCATTAATGGACACTGGTGAGCCCCCTAAGAATTCAAAGCCCACATAGTGAGCAAGTGATACTGTCAACAGCCTCTCTATAAGGGCGTAGGAGCCTTCTCGGCTATCCAAGTGTGGGTCATACCACCTATTAATAGGCGAACCTGTGGAGCCATTTGTGGTACTCAATGTTGAGTGATTCCTCTACTTTAGTATTCGGATTTCAAAATAGCTTGTGTTCTAGATCCAAGTGCTTGCTCATCAGATATCGGTGAGATGTTTTGACCCTGTCTGGGACAAGATTACGAAGTAAAAAATGAGTCGCCAAACGACTTTACCGGGGAAACCCGTGAGGTTTCAAAACTGTAACCATAGGTCCTACGCTCGACCCAAAACGAAATTTATGGCGATGTACCGAGACACATACTCCTGCTTCCCACTTACAAGCTCGTGATAATTATTTGGGATTTTGAATTTCGAACATTATATATATGCGGTGACTCAATCAGATGTTAACATTGGAACTTACGCATAAAATGATCCGCAACCCAAAAGAGGACTATTGCCCGGTACATACTGACCCATGTTTCATGAATTATTATGGTGTCATAACGTTCAGTGGCATGGAATAAACGTATCAATAGGTTTTATGCGGAGATTCTAATCACAGGTGCTAGAAGCATAATAGACTCGTGCTATATATGTGAGTTTTCGTATACACGTGTATCCTATTCGTGTGAAAAAGCAGCCGTCAGGAAGATTCTCTTCTTCCGCCAGTCTGCAGTGGACTACCTCCTTGTTCCATTCATCTCAGTCAGGCCGTATGCATAATTACATATTAACTGTCAAAGACCAGACCACACCCTCAAGCTTTTCAAATTGCGGTGATACTTCCTCGAGTAAGATTCGGTTACAAATATAGTCTATACAGAGAATACTTCTTGGAAGCCAGACCTGAAGCTGTGCCACCCAAAAAATTATATAGAAAACACGGTATCTGTAAGAAAAGCCCACTGTGCAAGTTATCTAAACTTCATGACTGAGACATTAAGCCCTATATAACTCTTAGGTCCCTTATAGACGAGAAGGTGCTTTCTTTTGATTTACCTTCGGCAGATATAGAAGATAATAAATCCTCTCTATAGTTGTGTGTATGAAGAATATTCTATATGGCCGACACTTCGGGACTGACATAAATCCTCGATTAATATATAAAGCTAAACATGAATTGTGTTGTGTATCGTTGTACCAAATTGATCAGAATGATTTTTTCTAATGATCCCAGCAGCGCTGAGATACATAGATACGAGCAGAGCTGTTAATAAGCTGACATCGCAATTGTGCCACACGATCCCATCACCCCTCTAGCGATTTGAGTGGAAATCGCTATGAGTGTGAATCGGAGCACGAAAGTGGAAGCGACAATTCTGAATGCGAAACTCATCCCCAACACAACACCACACTCAAACAACTGTCCCTAGCCTCAATCCATTTTCTTGGAAGGCTCGCATTCGACTCGTTCCCTTCGAGACACTAGATTTATATAATCCTCCCAACCACCAATACCGTACCTCTCAACTCATCCCAACCCAGTCTCAAATGACATATACCCCGATTCGAAACATGCGCCCATTCGTGTTTTGTGTCCCATGACAAGCTATCCAACCTCGAGTACAATTGGGTACATTATCTTACCGCCCGAAGAAATAAGATTGCATACGGACCGCGAAAAGAAATGTTTACATTGGTTTACGTAGGGACTGGTGTATTCATGCGATTACCTACATGCTCTCAATCTTCGGGAAATCTCTCTCGACGTCGATCGATGGTAACCGAGTTCACCAGAAACGGCCATAAAGGGGTTATCCTCTGCATCGATAAACTGAGGTGTGATAACTGAAGTATTATGTTCACCGAACTGATAGTATCAACATGATGCAGCAGAACTCTGCATAGTAAGGGAATATGGTTATCAATAAAACCAGATTTGAGAGGATTATAGAGATCCAAATCCTCGGATGCTAACCGCCAATCAGCTGAACTCATGGATTGGCAAAATAATTACTCTGTTTCCCGAAAATGAAGAGATTTAGGTAGATGTTCAGAAGCTCTCCTTACTTGCTCTGACATGGCTAATGGAGCTGGGGAATCGCTCTCTTCAGTCTAAACTCCCAATAGTCTTCGGACATACTCAAAAGTGCGAAAAAACACTTCCTCATCGTCGATCGATGAACCATCGATATTATCCTCCCTTTATGAACTTGAGCTATGTGGTCCCATACGAGCCACACCCCATTTCCTCTCTGATCAGAAGTGAACTAAGCCGATCACCACACCCAAACCACATCGATTCGACGATTAGCACAATTGGCTATCTTAAATACAAGGAAATGACACAATTGGTAAAGGCTGTGTACCCCATGAAATCGTCTCACATCAAAAGAATACACTTGATTCAGATACAGACCAGGATATAGCCACGAAGTGGGATGTGCTTTGATGGTAGACTCCCGTAAGATTTATTGCCGCGCGATCCGACAACTTGACCACTAGAGAAGCGTGGAATTCGAAGCTGGCATAGTAAAAATAACAAATGGATCATATGAGATTGGATATGCATACGACTCAAGGCCCAACGCCACCAATGGTGCGCCTATAACCATACAGAAGCGAGTATGATCTGAACAGCACTGTGAGTACATTAGACACATATGTTTACTATTCAAACTCAACCAGGAGTCGATAGTATGCCAAGACTATGAACATAGGAGTCTCAGCACACCCGAGAGTATGCAGATACTAACTTTGGTTAATTCTACCATACACAACACACCCAGCCATCTAGTATCTCGACAAATGTCTTATAGAAGACCCAACAAGGACGTCCTTTAAAACGATCGCGTGTGGTGTTTTGGTGAGTGTCTATGGTATGGTAGCGCTCATACACCATCTAAACCATAAAACAATTTCACTAGTGCAGATAATTATCAACTTGAAATATTCCAATAGAGAGCACCACTCATAATAATACTTCTTGGCCATAGTGTAGAGTCTATCCAGTGAATGTTTTACTTTAGGGGATCGAATCCATCAGAGAACAATGGCACACAATAATTTTTATTTCTAAATTGACTGAAGCTTTTGTGTGGAGTTCGAAATAAGTTTTTTTAATAGAGTATATATATGATCAAGCCCAATATAAGGATATAAGTATCATACATACAGAAAGTCCACCCGTAACGTAAACGGGTAATGATCCCTATAGTGATATCCTATATATAATATATATATATATATAATATATTTGGCAACAAGTAATTGTTAAAAGAAAACTATTCTTATTAGAAGGTGTAGATGCAATATCGCCAAGAAATATAAGCACAAATAAATGTACCGGGTCGCCAGTAATGGCTAATTATGGTAAAGTGATGCTACATAACCTCTATACTAAGAGGAATAAGTCAGATGGTAGAACACATGAATGCTATAGTGATGACTGTGAGAGTGTGCATCCTCGGAGTGTTCATGAATTAATAGGGGATAAAGAGTCCGATTGGAGAGCGTGATAGGACCAAATATTATGGTACCTAGCAACTCAAAACTAATCTATACTAATTATTCAAGACGCGTTAATTCCTGACTCTCACACTACATCGTAATGAGGCGAAAAGTGATTACACCCGAGAAGAAGAAGCGACCATTTCCAATGGACGGCTAATGAGCCCCTCCATCATAGCTCTCATCGATCGATAAGAGCGGTCGGTCGAATCGTCAGAAGTGAAGTTCTTGCAACTTTTTGGGTAGAAGCGAGAGTTCTAGCACCTAAATGGATCTGCGAGAGAGTCAATCACGCACACGAGCTCGGTCTGCTGATGCGTCGCTCTATACAATCATTTCAATGGAGTCGTACTTACTTTGCGCACCAAGTCTTACGGGTCGCCATATGTTACAATTCTGGGTCTACACAACAAACATTTACGTCTGTAGATAGCTCGGATCCCTAGCTACCGCTATGTGCGAATCCTAGTCGCTCTATATACGTACGATCTATGCATAAGGTGCATCTACGGCTATTATTACGCAGCAGTACGTCTCAATTGTATGGCGACTAGGCTCTCAATTCTGGGTTGACCTGGCCTTCCAAGTTCGGTCGCAATAGTGCGACCTGTTTCTCTCCTTTGTATTCTTCCTTCCAGTCGCGAATCCGAAAATGCCATTTTATTGGTATTATTAACTTAACGTGTAACCAAATCCTCCCGTGACTTTTAGGGCGTTCCATCTTAGTGTATAAGATTGTTATATCCACTCTCCGAGATCTCCATAAAATACTAAGATGGAGATAACTTACTGAGCACCTAAAAATCACATTCCAAGAATAATATAATGGCGTGCAAGCATAATATCCGATTGCCAATAGAATGACCAATATACTGATGGTCTCCAGAGTAAAAATGTGAACATTCCTGGATATACTTAATAATTCATATTAAGTATCTTATGCAACCAATAATCTGGAAATATCTCTATACAGTCATTGTCCGATACTTCTCAATCCCTGGAGTTCTATCTCTTCCTAATAAAAGTGAAGGGGAAATCTTTATCTCAATCTTAACTCAGACCAGATAATTAAGTAAGAATATAATTGGCCTGAATAGCAACTCCATTTCTCATGGAGTAGTTATTGTACCATTTTCTTCCCTTAAATCTACTCAGACATATTACAATAGTAAAGACCAGTAATATTATAAGTGTCCAACACCCAGTTGAGTACTAAAACTATTGAAGTAGTGTGAGTTATGTCCTATTAGATGAACTTATCATACGCCTAGACGTACCGTAATACATATTAATAGTCTCTCTTAAGTACTAGTAGTAGAGAGTATGGTGTGCTACACACACACATTTGTCCTCATACAAACCTTATTAATGCACCAGCACACACACACCAGAGACCACGTGCTTTCGCTCCTAGAACGCGGTGTTCTAATATACAGATAAGTATTAAATATACAACTCCATCTATGACTTAGCTTAAAGATATACACTTATCCCAGGGTAAATTCTTTGAGGTCATCTTTGTAGTCTAGTTGATATTTGACCCGCGCTATATATAAATTCATGGGCTTAAGATTCAGCTGTCTTGCAGCATCCAGAGAAGTTATAGAGATCATTCCTCGATCGATGGCTCGAGTGTTGAGTAAACAGTCGCAGTTGATAACTTTATGTCATCTGTAAACTTATCGATACGACTAGATCACTAAAATTGATAGAAGTGTACAGTGTGAATTTCTCCGTACATGATCGATAACGACATACGAATCTACCTCCCTACTTCGACTCTCACAATGATCAAGCGGCCCATGTAGCAAGATAAATGAAACGAAACGCCTTGAAGAGGAGTATGTAAGAAAGCCTAATTCGTCCGTCTAAGATATAGAATCCTCACTAGACTCGCGAAAGATATCAATCCCATTATTATTCTCCAAAGTGATCTCTAGTGTACGCTGAAAGAACTTAAATATAGACAGAAAATAAACAAACAGGTAATCGACACTATTATTTAGACATGGTCCTTGTTATAAACTATTGGCTTGATCCACTCGGTGAACTAGTCCAATGGTTTATTCCAATGTATATGTATGTCGAGTATCGAGTCAGGTTGCCTAATATATCCACTTCAACTCATGTATTTCACAATAATGTGTACTTACTCGTCGCTTACAGCTTTTGTAGCAATGGCTTTTATCACAATTACCATATCTCTGATTCGCTCTTTCATACCCGCGGTGCATTATCTTGAGAGAGCCGAATGAATGGTTACAAATCTCTTACGCATGTAAAGATTCCGTGGATCTTCGAAGCTATTGACATCGGATGTGGATTTTCGGTTCGGCAGCAGTTGAAGGGGAGTGCAGGCGCTATGAAGCTGATAGAGTAACATCAGTCACCTTTATATTGAAGATGAGTGATTGCAATCACTGACATGGTTCGGACTAGTTCTGGCCATTGAATCTAATAATGTGTCCCCAGATTGCCATTTTTAACCCTTCACTACTTAAAATTGGTGCCAGGTTACCCAATCCCACATAATAACATGTCCCTATTATTGGACAAAACGAACGAGAGAGTTACTTCAAACACACTCGAATCAGACCAGTTACTTAAGATCCGTTTATGTAAGAATCTGACTCTAAGTGAGCGAAAATAATAGTTCACCCTAGTACTTTAAATCTCAGCCAGCGCAAAGCGTGCGAACCATCGTCCTATAGGAGTTATGATATATGACCAACGTTGAGGGTCCGACCCCGATATCCCATTTTCAATTCACCCTAATAGCATATTTCCAGTCTCTTGATAACAGCCGTGACACCCAAATAAGGCTGCCAACGAAGATATTCTTCAGGACTCCTCGAATCACAAACCTCCCCGTGTGACTTGTTTAATTAAAATGCCATATTCTAATAAAACACTCTACCAGTTTGTGCAATAATAGCATATGTAAAACAGTGGATCTCACCAAGATAGATCTATGAGCAATTGTTAGGTGTACAGTAGATGACGTTCTTAGAATAGAAGAGTGGATGATGATTCTCTATGTTTTCTACTCATATTGGTGATTTCCAAGATGATCAAAACAAAGCTATTACACATATGTATTGACTAAAGATAATAATTAAATGACATAGTCTTGCAAAAATTACTATAATAAAGAAGAAAATTGAAATAAATTCCAAAGAATCCGAATAGAGAAGGCTTTTAGATTGTTGAAAAGAAATAGATGTAGGTGAGAAAAAATCTCCCGAGGTCGCGATAATAATATTCGCTCACCAATATATTTGAAATGGTATAGAGGGTCCGCCCATTAAAGTCTTCTACCTTTTTTATCTTATAGCATATTGTAACATTCTCAAGCTTATTACTAACATAATATTCTTATGTCGAGCTCCATAATAATTGAGCACTATAGATGGTCTTCAAGACTCTACTAATGAGAATCCGGTAGTAGGATGCAGAAGATATAGTGTGTAAGTATATTTGGTGCATTGTGGAAGAAAGCGTGGAATCCTGGAATGTTGATTGGTGACTAGAGATCAGCAGTTACGACTGTGTTCTAGAAGTAAAGGTGCTTATTTGGATTTGACTCGATGAATAATTGTAATTGTCTTGCGACCTTCTCTAGCCTCTTCACTTTAATACTTTCAGACAAGCAAAGCTGTGGACATCACATTACTGGGTGAAGGTCTGTGGCTCTACCTATTATGGCACCCCAGGAACCCAGTCCCTCTTCACAAATCTGTTAACACCTCCTTTACTATCCCTATCCTAATTCCACCAATGATACCGATCAGCCAATTAAAAAGACATATCCTTTACCGTTTAAGAGAAATTATACTCACTGGATAATCACCCACAAAAGTTGAATAAATCTCACAGAGTTAGTGACGAAGGAAGCGTAACCCACTTTGCGATCGTCACCTCGGTGAATCCTTTTTGTTCTACTCGTGTTGAGTGCGCAAATAGCAGAGGAAGTTACTCCCAAAATCCGCTCAAATTAAACTCTTTCTATGCATCAAATATGTAAAATTTTTGATTTGAAACATATATCAGTGGAGGAACACTCCGAATTATCTTAGAAGTATATCTCCTGTTATAGACACTTATGTAGCCCTCAAACCGTAAGGTATTTCCCCGTATCTTCCAACTGCATCGTCTCCGAATCACATCTTTATATTACCTTCAATAAGAATATGTGACGAAGAAATGTCTTCATAGAAGTTCGTTCTAAACAACCACCTCTAAAATTTTTTTGTAGGTCAATGATGAATCAATACTATAAATACAGTATACTCTGAGTATGGTATGGACCTAACATGTTATAGATCATCTCCGAACCGAATCACCATATGATTTTTGAATAAATCTCATAAGAGTTATGATGAAGAATGTATCCCACATTTCAACTCTTTTGTGATTCCAGTTTACTCTGTTGGACAACCCATTCCGACAACCCTTATTCTATGTGTGCCTCTCCACATAATAAGCGTATCATGCATTAGAATCAGATCCCCTGACCTATTAAGAACTTTCTGTGCTGCATCTCTGCGAAAATATCATACAATGCTAGATGGAACCATGACATCACACGATGTCGACAATTTAAATCATACATACCTAAGATTATGATGCAAGAAGCGATATCGCACTTTCAAATTGTGTGTGAGATTCCAGTGTCCTTTGACACTCCGTATTGAACTGTAAAGTCCATACGCTTTCCCAAAGACTCTAACTAACAACACCATATCCGTCTCCTATATCAATATTTGTAAGTACCACTTTCTGTTTGCGTAATATCATATATACCTCATGGTTAGAACAAATCCCACGAAGATCTAGACAAATAACATGCAAATGATAAGCTGGCGTCCCAGTTATGATGAAGAAGGCTAGTGTAGCTGCAGCGGTTATATTCAGATATTTTGTGCTAACAGTTTTACTCCTTTGTGAGTGTTGAGCATAACTAGTGCGAGAGCCGTTCTTTCTATAAAGCACCTTGCTACATACTGACTGAACCGTTGATGAATCAAGATGTCAAGTCTAAAGTTCATGATTTGGAGTTAACAATCATTGTCCGAGAAGCACCAAGCCCAAATTTGGATAATAAATCTCTGTAGTACTCGTAGTTATGTATAAAAAAGGGTATCACACTGATTCAGTGTAACTCATGTGATTCCATCAGTTACCCTTATGCGACTATTCGCAAGTTCTTCAAAACTCTAAGCAAACATGATCAATCATTATGTAAGAAGATGCCTATAGAATAATAATCATTGATTATCAATACGAAGATGAATAAATCTCATAGAGTTATGATGAAGAAGGTATCTCACTTAAACTATATGATTCCAGCTCATCATGTTTTGACAAATGATACCAGTTCTTCAAGACTCTAATCAAACTGTGATGAAAAACATGTAGAAGTTTCATTTGGAAACACAAATCGTGGATAATCACCATGAAGTTAAATAAATCTAATACGAGTTATGATAGAGAAGGTGATCGAGCTTCATCTCATGTGATTCATAGTTACCTTATTTGGACAGAGTGATAAGTTCTTCAAAACATTAATCAGTGATAAATTAAGATGCTTGGAAGCTGCATCTGATGAACATATTAGTGGATAATAAACACGAAGTTGATAAATCTCATAGGATTTATGCTGAAGAGAGGGTATCACTTTTTAACTCATTTGATTCCAGTTTTCCTGTTTGACAACTGGCAAGTTCTTCAAGACATCTACTAAAACTATGATGAATCAAGACGTAAGAATCGGGATTTGGAAACATAAAGAAGTGTAGAATCACAACGAGGTTGGAATAAATCTTATTGTAGTTATGATGAAGAAGGTATCACACTTTCAACTCATGGTGATTCTAGCCTACCTTGTTTGGCAAATGGCAAGTTCTCCAAGACTATAATCAAACCATAATGAATCAAGGATCTAAGAGGCTTTATCTGGAAACATAAATCACTGGATAATCACCAAGAAGTTGAATAATTCTCAGAGGAGTTATGAAGAAGAAGATATCCCACTTTCAACTCATGTGATCCTTGCATGCTCTGTTTGGAGAAATGGCAAGTTCTTGAAAACTCGAATCAACCCGTTATGAATCAATATGTTTGAAACAAAAACAAGTGGGATAATCACCACGAAGATACATTAATGGCCATAGGATTATGATGAAGAAGGTATCCCACTTTCAAGTCATGTGATTCCAGCTTACTCTGTTTGGATGATGAAAGTCTTCAAAGATATAAACTAACCGAAGAAGAATTCAAGAGGTAAGAAATTTGATTTGGAAACATAGTTCAAGGAGAATCACAAAGAATTTGAATAACACTCATACGCGTATGATGATTAAGGTATCCACTATAAACTCTTGTTCTTCGAGCTTACCATGTTTTGACAAATGGCAAGTTCTTCAAGACTCTAATCAAACCCTAATGAATGAAGATGTAAGAAGATTTATTTTGAAACATAAATCAGTGGAGAATCACCACGAAGTTGAATAAGTCTCTTAGGGAATTATGATGAAGAGGTATCCCATTTTCAACTCATATGATCCCAACATACCATGTTTAGAGAAATGACAAGTTTTTCAATACTTGGAATCAAACTTTAATTAATAAATATGTAATAAGCTTGATTTAGAAACATAAATTAGTGGATAATCCGCAAGAAGTTCAATATAAATCTCATAGGAGTGATGATGCAGAAGGTATACTACTTTCAACTAATGTGATTCCATCTTATCCGGTTTGAACACATAGCTAGTTCTTCAAAACTGTAATGAAAACATGATGAATCAAAATGAAAGAATTTTGATTTAAACATAATCAGTGGAGAATCACCACAAAGTTGAATAAATCTCATAGAGTTTTGATGAAGAAGGTATCCCACTTTCAACTCATGTGATTCCAGATTACAATGTTTGGACAAATGTTAATTTCTTCAACACTCTACTCAAACAATGATAAATCAATATGTAAAAAATATTATTTTGAAACATAAATCATTTGAAAATGACCATGAAGTTGAATAAATCTCATAGGAGTTATGATGAAGAAGGTAACCAACATTTAACTCATGTGATCCCAACATTTAACTCATGTGATACCATGTTTGGAGAAATGACAAGTTTTTCAAAACTCAAAGTTAAACAGTGATGAATCAATATGTAAGAAACTTGATTTAAAAACATTAATTAGTGGATAAACACAAGGAAGTTGAATAATCCCATAGGAGTTATGAAAAGAAGGTATCACACTTTTAACTCATATGATTCCAGCTACATAGTTTGGAACAAATGACAAGTTCTTCAAGACTCTAATCAAATCATGATGAAAAAAGATCTAAGAAGCTTCGTTGTAAACATAAAACAGTGGATAATCACCAAGAAGTTGAATAAATATCATACGAGTTATGATGAAGAAGGTATCCCACTTTCAACTCATGTGATTCCCAGCTTACCATATTTGGATAAATGACAATTTCTCCAAAAACTCTAATAAAAATGATAAATCAATATGTAGGAAGCTTGATTTTGAAACAAATTAGTGGAAAATCACCACGAGGTTGAATAAATCTCAAAGGATTTATGATGAAGAAGGTATCCCACTTTTAACTCATGTGATTTCAGTTTACTCTATTTGGACAAATGACAAGTTCTTCAAGACTCTACTAAAACCATGATGAATCAAGATGTAAGAATTGTGATTTGGAAACATAAATCAGTGTAGCATCACAACGAAGTGAATAAATCTTATTGGAGTTATGATGAAGAAGGTGTCCCACTTTCAACTCATGTGATTCCAGCTTACCTTGTTTGGACAAATGACAAGTTCTTCCAAGACTATAATCAAACCATGATGAATCATGATTTAAGAAGCTTCATTTAGAAACATAACTCACTGGATAATCACCATGAAGTTGAATAAGTCTCACAAGAGTTATGATGAAGAAGGTATCCCACTTTCAACTCATGTGATCCCTGCATTACCCTGTTTGGAGAAATAGCAAGTTTCTCCAAAAATCAAATTAAACCGTGATGAATCAATATGTAAGAATTTTGATTTGGAAACATAAATCAGTGGAGAACACCACGAATTGAATAAATCTTATTGAAGTTATGATAACCAAGGTATCCGAGTTTCAATTCATGTGTTTCCATTTTACCTTGTTTGGACAAATGCCAAGTTCTTCAACACTCTAATCAAACCATGATGAATCAATGTATAATAATATTGATTTTGAAACATAAATCATTGGAAAATCACCATAAAGTTGAATAAATCTCATAAGAGTTATGATGAAGAATGTATCCCAAATTCAACTCTTGTGATTTCAGTTAACCCTGTTTGGATAAATGATAAGTTCTTCAAGACTCTAATAAAACAATGATGAATCAAGATATAAAAATCTGTGATTGGAAAACATAAATTAGTGAAGAATCACCACGAAATTGAATAAATCTCATACAAGTTATGATGAAGAATGTTTCCCATTTTCAAATCGTGTGATTCCAGCTTACTCTGTTTGGACAAATGGAAAAGTCCTTCAAGACTCTAATAAAACCCAGATAAATCAATATTAAGAAGCTTGGTTTGGAAACATTAAATCTGTGGAAAATCACCACGAAGTTAGATAAATCTCAAAGGAGGTATGATGAAGAAGGTATTCCACGTTTAACTCATGTGATTCCAGTTTATCCTGTTTGGACAAATAGCAAGTTCTTCAAGACTCTTAATAAAACCGTGATGAATCAAGATGTAAGAATCGTGATTTGGAAACATATCATTGGAGAATCCCCACAAATTTGAATAAATCTTATAGGAGTTATGATAAAAAGGGTATCACACTTGTAACTCATGTGATTCCATCATACCCTTATTGGACAATTGGCAAGTTCTTCAAAACTCTAAGCAAACCATGATCAATCATTATGTAAGAAGATGACTTAGAATAATAAATCATTGATTAATCAATACAAAGATGAATAAATCTCATAGGAGTTATGATGAAGAAGGTATCCCACTTAAACTTATATGATTCCAGCTCATCATGTTTTGACAAGTGACAAGTTCTTCAAGACTCTAATCAAACTGTGATGAAAAAGATGTAAGAAGTTTCATTTTGGAAACATAAATCAGTGGATAATCACCATGAAGTTAAATAATCTAATACGAGTTATGATGAAGAAGGTATCTGACTTTCATCTCATGTGATTCTAGGTTACCTTATTTGGACAAGTGACAAGTTCTTTAAAACATTAATAAAACAATGATAAATTAAGATGTAGGAAGCTTCACCTTGAAACATATTAGTGGATAATAAACACGAAGTTGAATAAATCTCATAGGATTTATGCTGAAGAAGGTATCCAATTTTAACTCATGTGATTCCAGTTTTCCATGTTTTGACAACTGGCAAGTTCTTCAAGACTCTACTAAAACTATGATGAATCAAGACGTAAGAATCGGGATTTGGAAACATTAAAGCAGTGTAGAATCACAACGAGGTTGAATAAATCTTATTGTAGTTACGATGAAGAAGGTATCACACTTTCAACTCATGTGATTCCAGCTTACCTTGTTTGGGCAAATGGCAAGTTCTCCAAGACTATAATCAAACCATAATGAATCAAGATTTAAGAGGCTTTATTTGGAAACATAAATCACTGGATAATCACCAAGAA
This sequence comes from Moricandia arvensis, assembly GCA_905132765.1. NCBI lineage: Eukaryota > Viridiplantae > Streptophyta > Magnoliopsida > Brassicales > Brassicaceae > Moricandia > Moricandia arvensis. The sequence goes on from CAJHQP010006013.1 coordinate 17,049, forward strand.
GTTGAATAAATCTCACAGGAGTTATGAAGAAGAAGATATCCCACTTTCAACTCATGTGATCCTTGCATGCTCTGTTTGGAGAAATAGCAAGTTCTTCAAAACTCGAATCAACCCGTTATGAATCAATATGTAAGAAGCTTGATTTAGAAACAAAAATAAGTGGAAATCACCACAAAGATATATTAATCGCATAGGAGTTATGATGAAGAAGGTATCCCACTTACAAGTCATATGATTCCAGCTTACTCTGTTTGGAAGATGGAAAGTTCTTCAAGATTATAAACTAACCGAAGAAGAATCAAGAGGTAAGAAACTTGATTTGGAAACATAATTAGTGGAGAATCACCAAGAATTTGAATAACTCTCGTGGGAGTGATGATGAAGAAGGTATCCCACTTTAAACTCATGTTTTTCCAGCTTACCATGTTTTGACAAATGGCAAGTTCTTCAAGACTCTAATCAAACCCTAATGAATCAAGATGTAAGACGATTTATTTTAAAACATAAAGCAGTGGAGAATCACCACGAAGTTGAATAAGTCTCTTAGGAATTATGATGAAGAAGGTATCTCACTTTCAACTCATATGATCCCAGCATACCATGTTTAGAGAAATGACAAGTTTTTAAATACTCGAATCAAACCGTAATTAATAAATATGTAAGAATCATGATTTAGAAACATAAATTAGTGGTTAATCCCCAAGAAGTTCAATGAATCTCATAGGATTGATGATGAAGAAGGTATATCACTTTCAACTAATGTAATTCCATCTTACCCGGTTTGAACACATAGTAAGTTCTTCAAAATCAAAACTCTAATCAAACCATGATGGATCAATATGAAAGAATTTTGATTTAAACATAAATCAATGGAGAATCACCACAAAGTTGAATAAATCTCATAGAGTTTTGATGAAGAAGGTATCTCACTTTCAACTCATGTGATTCCAGCTTACAATGTTTGAACAAATGGCAAGTTCTTCAACACATTAATCAAACAATGATGAATCAATATGTAAAAATGATTTTATTCGAAACATAAATCATTTGAAAATGACCATGAAGTTGAATAAATCTCATAGGAGTTATGATAAAGAAGGTATCCAACATTCAACTCATGTGATCCCAACATACAATGTTTGGAGAAATGACAAGTTCTTCAAAACTCAAATTAAACTGTGATGAATCAATATGTAAAAAACTTGATTTACAAACATAAATTAGTGTATAAACACAAGGAAGATGAATAATCCCATTGGATTTATGAAAAAGATGGTGTCCCACTTTTAACCAATATGATTCCAACTTACTCATTTTGGAAGATGGCAAATTCTTTAAGATTATAATGAAACTAAGATGAATCAAGTTGTAAGAAGCTTGATTTGGAAACGTAATTCAGTGGAGAATCACCACGAGGCTGAATAAATCTCATATGAGTTATGATGAAAAAGATATCCAATTTTCAACCCATGTGATTCATGCTTACTCTGTTTTGACAAATGACAATTTTTTAAGTCTCTAATAAAACCGTCATGAATCAAGATGTAATAAAATTTATTTTGAAACATAAATCGTAAAAGAATCACCACAAAATTGAATAAATCTAATAGGATATATGATGAAGAAGGTATCCCATTTCAACTCATGTGATTCCAATTTACCTTGTTTGGACAAATGGCAAGTTCTCCAAGACTCTAATCCAACCGTGATGAATAAAGATATAAGAAGCTTCATTTGCAAACATAAAACAGTGGATAATCACCAAGAAGTTGAATAAATATCATACGAGTTATGATGAAGAAGGTATCCTACTTTAAACTCATGTGATTCCAGCTTACCATATTTGGATAAATGACAAGTTCTTCAAAGCTCTAATAAAAAATGATAAATAGAGATGTAGGAAGTTTGATTTTAAAACAAATTAGTGGAAAATCACCACGAGGTTGAATAAATCTCAAAGGATTTATGATGAAGAAGGTATCCCACTTTTAACTCATGTGATTCCAGTTTACCCTGTTTGGACAAATAACAATTTCTTCAAGACTCTAATAAAACCATGATGACTCAAGATGTAAGAATCGTGATTTGGAATCATATCATTGGAGAATCACCACAAATTCGAATAAATCTTATAGGAGTTATTATAAAAAAAAGTATCACATTTGTAACTCATGTGATTCCATCATTCCCTTATTGGACAATTTGGAAGTTCCTGAAAACTCTAAGCAAACCATGATCAATCATTATGTAAGAAGTTGACTTCGAATAATAAATCATTGAATAATCAATACGAAGATGAATAAATCTCATAGGAGTTATGATGAAGAAGGCATCCCACTTTAAACTTATATGATTCCAGCTCATCCTGTTTTGAAAAATGGCAAGTTTATCAAGACAATAATCAAACCGTGATGATTAAAGATGTAAGAAGTTTCATTTGGAAACATAAATCAGTGGATAATCACCATGAAGTTGAATAAATCTCATACGAGTTATGATGAAGAAGGTATCCGACTTTCATCTCATGTGATTCCAGCTTACCTTATTTGGACAAATGACAAGTTCTTCAAAACACTAATCAAGCAATGATAAATTAAGATTTAGGAAGATTCCATCTTGAAACATATTAGTGGATAATAACCACGAAGTTGAATAAATCTTATAGGATTTATGCTAAGAATGTATCCACTTTTAACTCATGTGATTCCAGTTTTCCCTGTTTTGACAAATGACAAGTTCAAGACTCTACTAAAACCATGATGAATCAAGATGTAAGAATCGTGATTTGGAAACATAAATCATGTGATTCTAACTTACCTTGTTTGGGCAAATGGCTAGTTTTCCAATACTATAATCAAACCATAATGAATCAAGCTTTAACAAGCTTTATTTGGAAACATAAATCACTGGATAATTACCAAGAAGTTGAATAAATCTCATAGGAAATATGATCAAGAAGGTATCTCACTTTCAACTCATGTTATCCTTGCATACTCTGTTTGGAGAAATGACAAGTTCTTCAAAACTCGAATCAACCCGTTATGAATCAATATGTAAGAAACTTGATTTAGAAACAAAAATAGGTGGATAATCACCACGAAGATATATTAATCGCATAGGAGTTATGATGAAGAAGGTATCCCACTTTCAAGTCTTGGGATTCCAGCTTACTCTGTTTGGAAGATGGAAAGTTCTTCAAGATTATAAACTAACCGAAGAAGAATCAAGAGAAAAGAAACTTGATTTGGAAACATAATTCGAGCAGAATCACCAAGAATTTGAATAACTCTCACTTTCAACTAATGTGATTCCATCTTACCCGGTTTGGACAAATAGCAAGTTCTTCAAAACTCTAATCAAACCATGATTGATCAAAATGAAAAAATCTTGATTTAGAAATATAAATCAGTGGAGAATCACCAGAAAGTTGAATACATCTCATAGAGTTTTGATGAAGAAGGTATATCACTTTCAACTCATGTGATTGCAGCTTACATTGTTTGGACAAATGGCAAGTTCTTCAACACTCTAATCAAACAATGATGAATCAATATGTAAAAATATTTATTTTGAAACATAAATCATTTGAAAATGACCATGAAGTTCAATAATCTCGTAGGAGTTATGATGAAGAAGGTATCCAACATTCAACTCATGTGATCCCAACATACCATGTTTGGAGTAATGACAAGTTTTTCAAAAATCAAATTAAACCGTGATGAATCAATATGTAAGAAGATTGATTTAGATACATAAATTAGTGGATAATCACCTGGAAGTTGAATAATCCCATAAGAGTTATAATAAAGAAGGTATCCCACTTTTAACTCATATGATATCAGCTTACTCAGTTTGGAAGATGTCAAGTTCTTCAAGATTATAATGAAATTAAAATGAATCAAGATGTAAGAAGCTTGATTTGGAAACATAATTCAGTGGAGAATCACCACGAGGTTGAATAAATCTCATAAGAGTTATGATGTAAAAGATATCCAATTTTCAACCCATGTGATTCCAGCTTACCTTGTTTTGACAAATGACAAGTTTTTAAGTCTCTAATAAAAATGTCATGAATCAAGATGTAAAAAAAAATTATTTTGAAACATAAATCAGAGGAGAATCACCACAAAATTAAATAAACCTCATAGGATATATTATGAAGAAGGTATCGCACTTTCAACTCATGTGATTCCAAATTACCTTGTTTGGACAAATGACAAGTTCTTCAAGAATCGAATAAAAAACATGATGAATCAAGATGTAAGAATCTTGATTTGGAAACATAAATCAGTGGAGAATCACCACAAAGTTGGACAAATCTTATAGAATTTATAATGAAGAAAGTATCCCAGTTTCAACTCATGTGATTCCACTTTATCAAGTTTGGACAAATGGTAAGTTCTTCAAGATTCTAATAAAACCCATGATAAATCAATATGTAAGAATCGTCATTCGGAAACCTAAATTTTTGAAGAATCACCACAAAGTTGAATAAATCTCATACGAGTTATGATGAAGAAGATACCCAACTTTCAACTCGTGTAATTCCAATTTAGCAAGTTTTGACAAATGGCAAGTTCATCAAGAATCTAATCAAAACCTAATGAATAAAAATGTAAGAAGATCTATTTTTAAACAAAAATCACTGTAGAATCACCACAAAGTTGAATAAATCTCATAGGATTTGTGATGAAGTAGGTATCACACTTTCAACTAATGTTATTCCAGCTTACCTTATTTGGAAAAATGACAAGTTCTTCATAACTCTAATCAAACAATGATTAATCAAAATGTAAATAAATTTATTTTGAAACATAAATAAGAGGATAAACACTATAAAATTGAATAATTCTCATAGGATTTATGATGAAAAAGGTATTTCCACTTTTAAATCATGTGATTCCAGCATACCCAGTTTAGATAAATGGCAAGTTATTCAAGACTCTAATCAAACCATGATGAATAAAAGATGTAAGAAGCTTCATCTGGAAACATAAATCAACGGATAATCACAACGAAATCTAATAAATCTCATAGAAGTTATGATAATAAGGTATCCCACTTTCAACTCATGTGATTCCAGCTTACCATTTTTGGATAAATGGCAAGTTCTCCAAGACTTCAATAAAACCATGATGAATCAAGATTTAAGAAGCTTGATTTGGAAACATAACTCAGTGGGGAATCACCATGAAGTTGAATAAATGTCTTATGAGATATGATGAAGAATGTTTCCCACTTTCAACTACTCTGTTTGGACAAATACCAAGTTCTTCAAGACTCTAATCTAACCATGATGAATCTACATTAAGAAGATTGATTTGTAAACATAAATCAGTGGAGGATCACCATGAAGTTGAAAAAATCTCATAGGAGTTATGATGAAGAAGGTATCTCACTTTCAACTCATGTGATTCCATCTTATCACGTTTAGACAAATAAAAATTGCTTCAAGACTCTAATCAAACCATGATGAATCATGATGTAAGAAAATTTATTTGGAAACATAAATCAGTGGAGAATCATCACGAAATTAAATAAGTCTCATAGGAGTTATGATGAAGAATGTATCCCACTTTCAACTCATGTGCTTCTAACTTATCATGTTTGGACAAATGATAAGTTCTTCAAGATTCTAGTCAATCTATGATAAAACAATATTTAATAAGTTTTATTTGGAAACATAACTCAGTGGAGAATCACCACAAAGTTGAATGAATCTCATAGGTGTTATGATGAAGAAGGTTTCTCACTTTTAATTCAAGTGATTTCATCTTACCCTGTTTGGACAATAGGAAGTTATTTAAAACTGTAATCAGACCATGATGAATCAATGTGTAAGAAGCTTGATTTAGAAACATAAATCAGTGGAGAATCACAACGAAGTTGAAAAATCTCATATGAGTTTTGATGAAGAAGGAATCCCACTTTCAACTCCTGTGATACCAACTTACAATGTTTTGAGAAAGGACAAGTTCTTCAAGATTATAATGAAACTAAGACGAATCAAAATGTAAGAATTTCGATTTGGAAATATAATTTGAATAAATCTCATACGAGTTATGATGAAGAAGGTATCCCACTTTCAACTCATGTGATTTCAACTTACCATGTTTTGACAAATGGCAAGTTCTTCAACACTCTAATCAAATCATGATGAATCAATATGTAAGAAGACACATTTTGAAACATAACTCAGTGAAGAATTAGAACGAAATTTATTATTTCTCATAGGATTTATGATGAAGAAGGCATCCCACTTTCGACTCATGTTATTCCAGTTTACGAGGTTTGTAGAAATGACAAGTTCTTCAAGATTATAATAAATCATAATGGATCAAGATGTAAGAATCAAGATTTGGGAACATAAATCAGTTGAGAATCACCACTAAGTTGAATAAATCTTATAGAAGTTATGATGAAGAATGTATCCGAGTTTCAACTCATGTGATTCATGTTTACCATGTTTGGAAAAATGCCAAGTTCGTCAACACTCTAATCAAACCATGATGAATCAATAAGTAAAAATATTTATTTTGAAACATAAATCAGTGGAATATCACCATGAAGTTGAATAAATCTCATACGAGTTATGTTGAAAAAGGTATATCAGTTTCAATTCATGTGATTCCAGCTTATCCTGTTTTGACAAATGGCAATTTCTTCAAGACTCTAATCAAACCCTGATGAATAAAAATGTAAGCTGCTTGATTCGGAAACATAAATCAGTGGATAATCACCATGAAGTTGAATAAATCTCATAAGAGTTATGATGAAGAAGGTATCCCACATTTAAGTCATGTGATTCCAGCTTGTCTTGTTTTGACAAATGGAAAGTTCTTCAAGACTCTAATCAAAGCATGATGAATAAATATTTAAGAAGATTTTTGGAAACATAACTCAGTAGAAAATCACCACGAAGTTGAATGAATCACATAGGAGTTATGATAAGATGGTATACCACTTTCAACTCATGTGATTCCACCTTACCCGGTTTGGACAAATGGCAAGTTCTTCAAGACTCTAAACAAACCATGATGAATCAAGATTTAAGAAGATTGATTTTTAAACATAACTCAGGGGAGAATAACCGCAAAGTTGAATGAATCTCATTGGAGTTATGTTGAAGAAGGTATCTCACTCTCAACTCATCTGATTCCATCTTACCATGTTTGGACAAATAACAAATTCTTCAAGACTCTAATTAAACCATGATGAATTAAGATGCAATAAGCTTGATTTTGAAATATAAATCAGTGGAGAATTACCATGGAGTTGAATAAATCCTCGGACAAAAACGAACAATTATCATACGACTAACGGAAGCATTATACGAAACATTCATCGTATAACTGAAAACCTAAAGTAGAAAATCGTTTTTTCCACCATCGGCCATTTTAACAATGAAAACTCAGACATAGTTGGCCAATCAATCTCGACGAACACTCTTCGGCCGTCAACCAATTACTCTTCACGTAAAATCCCGAACTAGAGTTTGGCATTTCCAAGTAAAATTATTAACTAACTTGACCTTAATGTAAACACGAAAGTGACACGGTCTAATCCAAGACCAGCAACGTCCTTGGCTATGTTGCTGAACACAGCCTTCATGCCATGCCAGAAAATTTGAGCTACCAACGCTCAATCTAATCACTTAACGGCAAAACGCCACGTGACGATTACACAAATAATTATCATATCACCCAGAAATGGAAATCAAACAATAAACTATTTACAAAAAGAATCAGTCTGTACAACCAAACACTTAACAAAAAATTTGAACTTGTCAAAAAATCGACCAACTTCTATCTGTTCCAGAATTCACTTAAAGCCCGCAATGTTTTACCCATAAAATGCGGCACAAAATGAAAAAACTCCTAACAACACTCCTAGAGCTATATGAAACATCCTTAAGAATACACGAAATATATCTCGGAGGGCCGAGTATTCACTAAGAACAGTGAAGGAAGACGCTTCTTCCCATGAACAAATTTACGCGGCCCCTTGGCCCTAATTCCTCCATCACCAATCAAACAATTTAACATCCAAGCAGAAATAACAGTTTTCGCTTCGAACATTCGCAAAGAAACAACAAATTTTCACTACCGTAAGGTTAAAACAAAACCCTCGCGACACCGCAAAATATCTTCAAGCCCACAACATTTCAAGAAAAATGTGGCATATGAAATAAAAACCAACATTCAGCATAGTGAGACGTCGCAGACGCCTCAAGAACCGTTTTTCGACAAAAAAACCTTCCTCGACAAAAATACCATCTTGGAAGATCAAACAGTCATACGCACTAAAACCTTCTCAAACACACATCCTCAGTGAAGGCTTAAACGGTAAACACTTACGATCATTTTTGTTGCTGATCACAACAAACTCTAAACATCCTAAGACTAAGCCATCTCCTGCCATAGAGATAACTCAGAAATCCGACACAAGGATAATAGCGCGCTATAAAAGAAATCCGAAATTTTGGTCAGAACTTCCAGACGACTTCAAAATTTTTGTTTGGAGAGATGCTCGGTTCCCGATAAAAACAAGTCATATAAGCCAAGAACTTATCACAAACTTCAATATCGAGACGAGACCAGTTCAAACACGCTATGAGTAACGTAAGCCAAAATAGTCACCGCAACCTCTAAACCGTTACTAAGCCTAGGTCGTACCCTAAACCCCCACACTGGTCTCGAACATCTGAAGGCATGATATCTAACCATTAAGAGATCTTAAAACATGTCTCTTGTCGATATTTGTGCGTTTATGAAACCTCTCGAACACAAGCCTTCGGATATTCTCATCTTAAACATCGACAAGTATCACGATCCTTCAAAGAGTTAGATATAAGATGAAAAGTCATACTCTTCCATCTACATTCAAATGAATACTCATTCGGTCTTCAAAATGCAAAACGCAATTCATTAAAAAGAAGCTGCACAGCGGCAGGGATTCAAGGCCCCACACGACCAGTCCCGAAAACATGGATACAACCAAATTTGGCCAAAGCAAAAAGCCTACAAGGATAGTCTCAGGCCGATAAAAGGTCCAATACAAAATGACATCAGCAAAAACATGCTCGATAATCTCTACACGACACAAAACTAAACAATAAAGGTTTCACTGAAAAACAGGTCGTAAGAAACTTAACTCCAAGATGAACTACGAAAAGCTTGATCCAACTAACGGATCAAGACGTACAAGCGAAGGAACAAACACTTCGCTTCCAAGTCTAGTCGCCCGTGGCCAACTAGACACATAACGTCTATTCGACCATGGGTGACTAGACCCATGACAATGTCTTGTCACCCATGGGTGAGTACACACGCGTCTAGTTTCCCGTGGGTGACAAGACATGCAATGTCTAGTCCCCATGGGTGACTATACCCTAGGAAAAGTCTAGTCGCCCATGCGCGACTGGACGCGTGTAATTTTTAGTCGCCCACGGGAGAGTAGACTCTCAAAAAAGTCTAGTCGACCATGGCGACTAGATGCGTACAAACGTTTTTGTTTCGTCTCAATCAGATTTTACGTTGAGATTTTACGATAAAAAACAAGTAAGACTTGTTTTTGCGTAAAAATCCGAATCAACCGTCAAGATGATAATGGTTAGCTTAACACCACATTTTCCATACACGGCTAGGTTGATAAGACCAACAATACGGAAAAATATTTCTATTAAATGATGATTTCTCCCAGAATAATCGTAAAATGCGTAAGTCGTAAAAAGGCTCAAAACTGCCTAAAACACGATAAAAGCACACTTATGATTTTATTCGATAGCAGGGCCCATATTCAGATGACGTTTTACTCGACTGGAATAAGGAAAATGTAAAAGGAGGATAAATGCAAAGTTTCCGAGATAAGCTTGGAGGTCGAGAAGATAAGCAAAATCATGGCAATAGATAAACTCAAATCAAGGGCAGAAAAAGAAAGATGCCGACCTTGGAGGTGTATATAAAGAAGATCAAGGTGAGGATCAGAGAAACCTTAGGCTATACTCTCGAGAAGCTTGGTTTCTAGGACTGGCAATAAATTACTATACGAACTTGCATAGGCAATCCGATTTCTTGTTCCACTCTTTTAATTGAACTACGTTCGGGTTGATCCTCGAAAGGGGTATGTAGGCAGCCTTTATCTTTTTCTTATCAAAAGGTTCAGTCCAAAATCAACAAAAACGTTTTCTTATATTTTTCGTATTTTGTTATTGAGCTGTAACTCAACTAGGTTTAAGGTTTTAGGTGGCTAGAACTAGAAAACTCGCTAACAGCTCTTGAGCCCGAAGCCTTTTGAATCTGTTGTAACAATCGCAATGCTCCTACGAGAATTCGAAATAAAGCTCAAACTTTTTTTAATTCGTTTTGTTATCTTTTTATATTCTTCTGCGTTTTTTCGACTACTTGTTGTTGGCTTTTGCAAAGAATCCGAACCTCAAGGAAATTAGGGTTTTCTTTGCTTTCCTCCATTCACTAAAATCGACAGTGCGAATATCAGTTCCCACACATGATTTGTAAAATAAATCAGTGGAGAATCACCAAGAAGTTGAATAATCTCATACGAGTTATGATGAAGAAGTAATCTCACTTTCAACTCATGTGATTCTAGCTTACCCTTCTTTGGACAAATGGAGAGTTCTTCAAGACTCTGATCAAACAAAGATGAATCAAGATGTAAGAAGCTTGATTTTGAAACATAATTTAGTGGAGAATAACCACAAACTTGAATAAATCTCATAGGAGGTATGATGAAGAAGGTATCCCACTTTAAACTAATTTGATTCCAGTTTACCCTGTTTGGATAAATGGCAAGTTCTTCAAGACTTTAATAAAACCATGATGAATAGAGATGTAAGAGTTGTTATTTGGAAACATAAGTCAGTGGAGAATCACCACGAAGTTGAATAAATCTTATAGGAGTTCTGATGAAGAAGGTGTCCCACTTTCAACTCATGTGATCCCAACATACCCTGTTTAGACAAATGACAAGTTCTTCAAAACTAGAATCAAAACCATGGTGAATTAATATGATAAATATATATTTAGAATTATAAATAAGTGGATAATAACTACGAAATTGAACAAATCTCATAGGAGTTTATGATGAAGAAGATATCCCACTGTCAACTCTTGTGATTCCATCTTACTTTGTTTGGAAGATGGCAAGTTTTTCTAGATTATATTGAAACTAAGATGAATAAAGATGTAAGATACTTGGTTTCTAAACATAAATCAGTGGAGAATCACTACATAGTTGAATAAATCTCATTGGAGTTATGATGAAGAATGTCTCCCACTATCAAATCATGTGATTCCAGCTTACCATGTTTTGATAAATGGCAAGTTCTTAAAGAATCTAATAAAAAAATGATGAATCAAGAAGTGAGAAGATTGATTTGGAAACATAAATCAGTGGATAATCACTACGAAGTTGAATAATTCTCATAGGAGTTACGGTGAAGAAGGTATCCCATTTTCAACTCATTTGATTACAGCTTATCCCGTTGGATAAATGACAAGTTCTTCAAAAATATAATAAAATCATTATGAATCAAGATTTAAAAATATAATTCAAACCATAACTCAGTTGACAATCACCACGAAGTTGAATGAATCTCATAGGAGTTATAATGAAGAAGGTGTTCCAGTTTCAACTCATGTGATTCCATCTTATTTTGTTTGGACAAATAACAAGTTCTTCAAGAATATAATCAAATAATGATTAATGAAGATGTAAGAAACTTGATTTTGCAACAAACAGTGAAAATCATCAAGAAGTTGAATAAATCTCATAGGAGTCATGGTGAAGAAGATATCCCACTTTCAACTCATGTGATTCCAGCTTACCCTGTTTTGAAGATGACAACTTCTTTAAGACTCTAATCAAACCATGATGAATCATTATGTAAGAAGCTTTATTTGGAAACATAAATCAGTGGATAATCAACACGAAGTGAATACATCTCATAAGAGTTATGGTGAAGAATGTATCCCACTTTAAACTCATGTGATTCCTGCTTACCCATTTTCGAAAAATGGAAAGCTATTCAAGACTCTAATTAAACCATGAAAAATAAATATGTAAGAATATTTATATTAAAGAATAAAACAGTGGATAGTCACTACGAAGTTGAATAAAACTCGTAGGTGTTATGATGAAGAAGGTATCCCAGTTTCAAATTACGTCATTTGGTTTATCCTGTTTGGATAAACAGCAAGTCCTTCAAGTCTCTAATAAAACCCTGATGAATAAGGAATTAAGAAGCTTGATTTGTAAACATAAATCAGTGGAGAATCACCATAAAGTTGAATAAATCTTATAGGAGTTATGACGAAAAAGTGTCCCACTTGCAACTTATGTGATTCCAACATACCTTGTTTGGACAAATGGCAAGTTCTTCAATAATCAAATCAAACCATGATGAATCAATATGTAAGAAGCGTGAAATAGAAACATAAATAAGTGGGTAATCACCAAGAAGTTGAATAAATCTCATAGCAGTTATGATGAAGAAGGTATCTCACTTTCAACTCATGTGATTCCAGCTTACTCTATTTAGACAATGGCAAGTTCTTCAAGATTATAATGAAACTATGATGAATTAAGATTTAAGAGCTTTACTTGGAAACAATAATCAGTGGATATTAACCAAAAATTTGAATAAATCTCATACGAGTTATGAGAATAAGGTATCTCAGTTTTAACTCATGTGTTTCCAACTTACCATGTTTGGACAAATGACAAGTTCTTCAAGAGTCTAATTGATATAACCTATTTATTGCCAGTTTTAGACCATGTTGTAGGCTCTATTTAGAGTATGTTATATGTGTCTAGGCTATGTTTCAAAGTCTTTACAGGTCCATGTACGTTTTGGAGATATATGGAGATACTTGGATCTTCCTGGAGCATTTAGAGGAGAATATTCCGCAGCTGATCATTGTGAGAATCAAAGTACAAGATTGTCCTCGATCGATGACGCTATCTCGGAGTCGACCGATGTTACATGACCACGATCAATCGATGTTGCAGATCTTCCATCGATCGGTGTCCAATTCACAAACAACCGATTTTCAAGCCCAAGTTAGAGACAAGACACAAGATTACAAGATTATACGTGGATGAGTTTTGATCTAGACTTTAGGGTTTTATATTTATACTTTATGTATTGCACCAAGGTAGAGAGAGAGGGTTCTGGGTGCCTAGGTTTTTTGGCAAAGTGTGTGTATGCACCAGCACTCCATAGTTTTAGGATCTATATAGGGGAGAAGATTCATAACTCCTTAGGGAGATTTGTATTGGAACCCCAGTATTTTATCTATGCATTATATTTAGATTATTATTCTTACTTTAATTATGTCTTTGTAGTTATCAACTAGATTTAGGGTTGAATGATAGCAATCATGGATTAGCCAAAAAGTAGGATTGCTAGGTTAGGTTAATATCCATAAATTGAGTTGCACTTAATGCTTGCATTATAGAGTAGCTAACTAGGATCTCGAAAGTAGGACATGGACGACTACGAGAGTAAGTTCTATGCCAGAATAGACTCCATTGAACTAGGTTGTTAGGCGCATGAAAGAGGTAGTCTAATTTTCTTGGTGAACATATCAAATTTCGTTCACACTTCCTTCTGATTTCACCATCGATTGACACCAGGTCTTAGCCATCGATCGATGGTCTTTCCTTTTTCTCGCATACGAGAGTTGGAGTTAAAAGAGTCAGAATAATTAATATTTGAGTTCTAGAATATTTACATATCCGTGCCTCCTATTCCCTATAATTCATTAAGCTTGGAACCCTAGACCTAGCATATTTACATTTTGCATCTAGTTAATCTATCATCATATTTCCATATTTACATTATTAGCATATTTCCATATTGCATATATAACTTCTAATATGGAATATTTCCTTGACCTGATTACTTGTTACCCAATATATATAATTACCTAGCTTAGTCTTTAGAAATCAGAAATCTATTGTGTGCCATTGTTCTCTGTGGATTCGATCCCTAAGTACTACACATGATCTCTCTTGGTAAGAGTATTATTTTGTGTGTTAGGATTAAGGGTTAATTTGACAATTATTTGTTTAGGATATTTATACCCTGTTAGAACATAAAACACAGAGTGTCAATTTTGGCGTCGTTATCGGGGAACATTGATCGCCATTAGATTTATTTGCTAAGATTTAGTCAAGGTTTGTTACTTTCAAGTTACTGATTTTTGTTTTTCTTTGTTTTTCAGGTGCATGCAAAAGAGTACCAGGAGCAACAAACGGCAAGACTTATTGTTCTCATACCCACAAACACTCGAATGTACGATTAGCAAAGAAAGACGAAAAGCATCGATCGACAGCATCTACTCAGAATCGATCGACACTTCTTTACGGAAGGCAATCGACTGACATTAGAACTCTAGCATTGACCGACATTGATCGTATAGCATCGATCAACAGCACCTAATCTGCATCGATAGACGACAGCAGACAAGTTCAGACGGTTGTGCCTATAATAGTGGTTCATAATGAGAATGGATACTTGAATGACCTCAAGGGTCATCTGCGTAATGCATCAGACCAAAGGAAAAACAATCAGGGGACTATAATCCCTGATACATAAGCAGAAGCAGAAGCAGACGCTGCAATATCTCAACCCGAAGCTAACACCCAAGCTGCTTAGAGAACGCTGGCTGACTACAACCGTCCAGACCAGTTCTACGCCAACAGATCTGCCATTCGCCCTCCAGCTTTTCATAGGAACGATTTTGAGATCAAGCCCACTTTCTTCGGACTTGTAGCGCAGACGCCTTACCATGGGTTGCGACAAGAGCACAGTATGGATCATCTGGAGCGATTTAAGGATCTAGTTACTGCTATTAAAGCCAATGGAGACACTGAGAACTATCTTTTCTGTAAGATCTTCAAGTACTCTCTTGTTGGAGAAGCTATATATTGGCTTAAGAAGCTACCACCAGGATCTCTGACATCCTGGACTGGCATTAAGAATGCTTTCTTGCGTAACTTCTTCGATGACGTAAGAGCAGAATATCTGAGGAGCAAGATTGCTACTTTTTCACAAGAACCTTCAGAGTCTTTCAGAAACTCATGGATCAGATTCAAGTTATACCAGAGAGACTGTCCACATCAGTTCAACGAAGTGCAGCTTCTTAGCACTTTCTTCAGAGGTACTGAATTGCAGTATCAGATGGCTTTGGACACAGCTAGTGAAGGAAATTTCAGCACTAGGAGCTCTAAAGAAGCTACAATATTGATTGAGAATCTAGCATCTAGCAGCAGTACCAAGAACATAGATTTTGAGAGAAAGAAATCAGCTCCAGCAGTGAGCAAGGAGTATATTGAAGAGGTAAATGCAAAGTTGGATAGTGTTCAGAAATTTCTTAGAAAACAGGTTACTTTTGCAGAGGTAGAAGCAATAGAGTCTGGAGAAAATGAGATCGAAGAAGGGGATGTGAACTACATTGATGGAAATGGTTTCCAGAGACAAGGGAATCCAGGTTTCAGTAGGAACTCCTATGGTACTGGTCAAAGGAGTAACTTTAATCAGAAATCACAGCGAAGGCCCTTCAACAAGAACATGACATATAGATCCTCCTATTACCAAAATCCTCCTCCATAAACTCAGGAAAGCAAGATTAAAGCACTGGTTGATAGAGTCTTAGAGGTACAACAGAAGATGACTGTGAATTTCAAAGGAAAGATAGATGGTATGTACCTCAACCTCAATACCAAGTTCGAAAACCTCAACACCATCACCCATGTGAATAAGTTGGAGAATCAGGTGATGCAAATAAGTGAGACCATTAGGAGACATGAGAGCCTGATTAAGGAGAACATGGAGGCTGGGCAGAAACACCACGTCAATGCATTGATTGATGATGATTTCTGGCAGGAAGAGAAGCCCCAAGACAGCAACTTTCGTGTGAAAAATTCCATATCGCTCGGCAATTCCCGTTTGCATGGATCGACGCAAGACAAAGAGAATCAATCGACGGTGAAACCTACATAATCGATAGCCTCGTGTGAATCGACTAACGTCGATCGATACCATTCTCATGATCTCGATCGACATAGAGATGGAAGCATCGGTCGACATAACATGTTTGGCATCGATCGACAGGAGAGAAATCCAATTTGATTACCCAACCTCAACGCAAGTCTTATTGTGCGTCCAACGGAACAATTTCAGAACAGAATACAAACACATATGAAGCTATGGATACTGATAGAGAAGATGAGGGACACTCAAAGAGGAGACAAAATATCCCAAAGCATCAACGCAGAGAAGCCAATTATACTTTTCTAAAAGATTTTTTAAAATTCCTTTAGATATATATTTTGATGAAGTTTATTATACTCACAGATTGTGGATGTTTTTCAGGGAAACAAGGGAAACAGATGATGATATAGAAATCATGTTCAATCACCTCAGAAGAAGATGAAGAAGAGAACCTGTTTGAAAAGGAAAAGTGATACTGGGAAGTTTTTGGTTCCTTGCTTCATCAAAGGAAACAAATATCCAATGCCCTATGTGACGCTGGATCTTCAGTGAGGATTTTGGCAAAGTCTGTGGCAGAGGAGCTGAACCTAAGAGTGGAACCGTCCAACGATTCATTCACATTTGTAGACTGCTCAAGAGTAAACTCAGGAGGGATGGTAAAAGATGTTACAATGCAGATCAACAACACCGTAGTACCAGTAGACTTTCATGTGATGGACATTAGGATAAATTGGAACTCTTCGCTACTACTTGGGAGAACATTCAGGGCTACTGTGGGAGCCATATGCGACATGCAGTTAAACAGGTTGTATCTATCTCTAATTGATAAAAATGTCTTTTATGAACCTGTCAAAAATAAGAACAAGGCTACCATGATCGAATTGTGTAATGATGCAGAGCTTGTGGCCACATGCTTCTGTTATTATGAGTGCAATGAGGAATCGGTAGATGGAGCATCGATCGACACCCAACCCTTGTCATCGATCGACAGTCCTGCAAATCAACAATCGATCGACACCCATAATCCAGAACCGATCAAAACCTACCATTCAGATTACAATTACAACCCAGCCTACCTCGACTACGATGAAAACTACAGAGAAGAAGATATGATCGAGTACTGAGGGCTTGGTATGGAAGAAGCTGGAGTTTTTCATGTTTCCCATAAACCAGGGAAATCGACATCGATCGACGGCGACAATACGCCATCGATCGATACTGAGAACGAGACAGTAACCGAACGTGATTCAGTAGAAGAACACGACAGAGAAGATGGTTATCTACAACCATATGAGTTTGGTATTATGACAGATCCAGATGGTCACACAAGAGGTATGGATGGCAGAATTCTAAACTTCATGAAGGAAGATGTAGCAAATATACTTGCAATGGCCAATGGAGCTGGAAACCTTTTTGGGAACCAATATGATTATCGAGCATCGATCGATGGTAACCATATACCATCGATCGTCACCAATTGGGCATGCAAAGGATACAATGAAGCTTACGAAGAATATGATTCAGATTGCAGAGAGGAAGAACTGATTAAGTCTCACGACTTGGCACTGGAAGAAGCTGGCTGGGTAATGGAACGCAAGATTAGGCAATCCAACATCAATAATCGGCCTATCTTGGCCATCAAACGTCATCAAACGAAAACCAGAACATTCACTTGGAATAGAATATACAACAGCTGGTTATCTCAAACCCAATGAGTTTCGAATTTTTAGAGATATAGAAGGACGTGCACGAGGTCTTTATGGGAGAATTCTAACTCTACCTAAGAAAGATGTAGTAGAGGCCCTTATTATGGCTGAACGATCATGAATTTATATGGAGAACAGCAACAGCCATCGATCGACGCACATGTACCAGCATCGATCGACAACAAAGAGCAGAAGCACGAGTCAATTCAAACTCAACCATCGATCGACAACAAGAAGAACACATCGATCGATACCACTGTTCCAGGAGTCAGAGAACATGAAGCAAAGATCGCTATGTCTACAAAGAAGCAAGAGACATACAGCAGAGAAGAGATTGATGATATTGCGTATGAAATCTACGAAGCTCAAGAATGTCACCGGATGATTTCTTCATAAGGCTTGATGATGTCTACTAGCCTATAGATAAATGCCTCACCAATTTGACTACACGCATGGATGAGATGAAGCAAGAGATGGATAATGTTCAGAGACAGCATGCGAGTAGACTAGATAGAGTGACATCGATCGACAGAAACACTTTGCCATCGATCGATACTGAGTTCGACAGACAAAAGTCCGCAGCATAACACCACTTGGAAGATAAGTTCGATGAAATTGTTTTTTCTCAGAGCCTGATGAAGGAAGATATTTCTCAGAAATTGGAGGAGATATCAGACACTACAGCTGCCAGACTTAGAATGCTCCAGCACCATACTGAGAATCTACAATGACGAATGCATTCACTGGAGGTTACTAAGGAGATCATAAAGAACGAGAAAACCAGAGGAGATGAGGCAGTTAGAAACTTCATTGGTACATGGTTTTAGAAAAGCAATAAAGATTTAAACACTTGTTTTCCAAGTGTTGATCAACCTCTTTTCTAGTCAGAACATTCACAACGTCGAGCTTAAGACTATAACCAAGCGCTGAGTGGGAGACAACCTCACTATTTAGCAAGTTTTAATTAGTTTTTGATTATATTAGTCTAATTTCCAATTTATTTTATTATTGCAGGTTTTCATATTCAAAAAAAAAGAGGAAGATAGTTGGCTTAGAGCATCGACCGACACTTGATCAATGTCGATCGACGGAGTTACCATCGCATTGATTGATAGCCACTTAATTGTGTCGATCGACGGTCACCATCAGCAAGCATGTATATCGTTTTTCCTTGTTAAATCTGGTCCTTATGATTTATTTCTTCACTAATCTCAGACTGTATAAAACTGGTGATAGTGTTGTTTAAGTTTGGGGGAGGTATTACTCATATTGTGTTTTATTTTGAGTTTTATCAAAAGTAGGAATTTACAGGTTCAACATCGATCGACACAATTCACCAACCATCGATCAATGATCTCTTACAGAGAGAGGTATCGAGTTTTATGCCTAAGCTATTTGCTTATAATTTATTTTTTCTAACCAATCCGGGGGCGGTTTTACACTCGGAACAGTGTAATTTAAGTCTGGGAGAGGTTCGCTAATGCTATTTAATTGTTTTTGAGTTTTATTTACTATATCTATATAAGATTTTCAAAAACTTTTATTGAGTCTAGAAAAGGACTATGATCGAGATTTATTATTGCCTAACCATGCTATAAGCACCATTCTTAGAAGGTTTGTTTGCAGAGATTACTAGAGATACCAAAGTGGATCATCCTGCCACTATATCACACTTGCTTAGAAAGTTTGAAGGAACCAAAGCTGATTTCCAACACTATCCTGACATTATTTGCTTGCTTTGGGATTTGGTATACACTGGATTGGATTCATTTTGCAAGTCTGGAAGGTAAAAGTCTGTGTGCTTCTGATTCCCCTCTCTCCCCTTCATATTTAAAAAGGAGTCGAACATGATTTGGTGGCTAGAACCATTAAAGCTTGATTCATATGATCCTAGAAAGAGATAAAGGTCAAAAAGAAGTGAACAGATCTGGTGACAAAAACCATTAGGGCTTGATTCATGGAAGCCTATCCAAATATCTCAGTCAATTAAAAATAAAAAGATACCCTCAAAACAAGGGAGACATTGACTAAGGAGAAGTTAAAAGAGAGAGAGAGGAAAGGAATAAGAGAATGCTACCTGTGTGTTCAGATACTTGCAGATGTAAGACTCCATATATCCTTTGATTGATACTCCCAAGGTAAAGCATGCACTTTTATTTTATGCAAAGAAATGAAATCAGTAGAGGGGCGAGTCAGACTGGTATTTGCTTAAGTTGTTGGTAGAATGGATTTGGTTGCTATACTAGGATAGGGTATATAAAGTTTCTTTGTGATTAACTTGATAAGATGTGGTTGCAATAAAGTAAGGTGACATTTATACTTAAACATTATGTGAGTCTTTGCTTTTCAAAACCTCTTTCACATGCTTGTTGCTTGAGGACAAGCAAATGGTTAAGGCTGGGGGAGATGATATAGCCTATTTATTATCATCTTTAGACTATGTTATAGGCTATATTAGGTATGTTATGTGTCTAGGCTATGTTTCAAACTCTTTATAGGTCCAAGTACGTTTTGGAGATATATGGATATACTTGGAGCTTTCAGAGCATTTAGAGGAGAATAATCCGCAGCTGATCGTTGTGAGAGTCAAAATACAAGACAGTCATCGATCGACGACCCTATCTTGGCGTCGACCAATGTTACATGACCAAGATCGATCAATGTTGCACATCTACCATCGATCGATGTCCAATACGCAGACAACCGACTTTCAAGCGCAAAATAGAGACATGACACAAGATTACAAGATTACCCTTGGAAGAGTTTTGACCTAGATTTTAGGGTTTTATATTTATACTTTATGTATTGCACCAGATTGTGTGTGCTTGGTGCGTGGTGAGGGGGTGCAGAGGTGCCTAGGTTTTGTGGCAGAGTGTGTGTGGGCACCACCCCACCATATTTTTAGAATTTATTTGGGGAGAAGATTCATAACTCCTTAGGGAGACTTGTATTAGAACCCCAATATTTTATCTATGCATTATATTCAGATTATTATTCTTACCTTAATTATTTCTGAGTAGTTATCAACTAGATTTATGGTTTATTAATGGTACTGATGGATTAGCCAAACAATAGATTTTTTAGGGTCTCAACCTAGACTTTAGAGTTTTATATTTATACTTTATGTATTGCACCAAGGTAGAGAGAGAGAGTGATGGGTGCCTAGGTTTGTGGAAAAGTGTGTGTGGCACAAGCAGTCCAAAGTTTAGGATTTATTTAGGGGAGAAGATTCATAACTCCTTAGGGAGATTTGTATTGGAACCCAAGTGTTCTGTATATGCATTATAGTTAGATTATTATTCTTACTTTAATTATGTCTGGGTATTTATCAACTAGATTTAGGGTTGAATGATAGCAATCATGAATTATCCCCGTTATGTTAAGTTAATATCCATCAATTCAGTTGTGCTTAATGCTTGCATTCTAGAGTATCTAAGTAGGATCTCGAAAGTAGGACATGGATGACTATGAGAGTAGGTTTTGTGCCAGAATAGAGTCTACTGAACTAGGTTGTTAGGCGCATGTGAGAGCTGGTCTAATTAGCTTAGTTAACATATCAAATCTCGTTTCCTTCTGATTTCACTGTCGATCGACATCAGCCTTAGCCGTTGATCGATTGTCTTTCCTTTTGCTCGCATACGAGAGTTGGAGTTAAAAATGTCAGAATAGTTAATATTTGAGTTCTAGAATATTTAAATATCCGTGCCTCCTATTCCCTATAATTCATTAAGCTTGAAACCCTAGATCTAGCATATTTACATTTGCATCTAGTTAATCTATCATCATATTTCCATATTTACATTATTAACATATTTCCATAATGCATCTACACCTTCTAATAAGAATATTTCCTTCACCTGGTTACTTGTTACCAATATATATAATTACCTAGCTTAGTCATTAGAAATAAGAAATCTATTGTGTGCCATTGTTCTTTGTGGATTCGATCCCTAAGTACTACACCTGGTCTCTCTTGGCAAGAGTATTATTTTGTGTGTTAGGATTAAGGATTAATTTGACTATTATTTGTTTATGATATTTATACCCTGTTAGAACATAAAAGCACCAAGTGTCACTAATCAAACCCTGATGAGTCAAGTTGTAAGAAGCTTTATTTGGAGACATAAATCAGTGGAGAATCACTACGAATTTGAATAAATCTCGTAGGAGTTATGATGAAGAAGGTATCGTACATTCAACTCATGTGATTCGATCTTACACTATTTGGACAATTGGCAATTTATTCAAGACCCTAATCAAAGCATGATGAATAAAGATTTAAAAATCATGAATTCATACCACAAATTAGTGGATAATCACCACGAAGTTGAATGAATCTCATAGGAGTTATAACGAAGAAGGTATCCCAATTTCAACTCATGTGATTCCATCTTATCGTGTTTGGACAAATAACAAGTTCTTCAAGTCTAACCAAACCATGATTAATAAAGATGTAAGAAACTTTATTTGGAAACATAAAACAGTAGAAAATCACCATGAAGTTGAATAAATCTCATAGGGGTGATGGTGAAGAAGATATCCCACTTTCAACTCATTTGATTTCATCTTACCCCGTCTGGACAAATAGTAAGTTTTTCAAGACTCTAATCAAGCCATGATGAATCATGATGTAAGACCTTGATTTAGAAACATAAATAAGTGGAGAATTACCACAAAGTTGAATCAGATACTCATAGGAATCTAACGGATATTACACAACAATTAGAATCCCTTAAGCTCTGGATATGCACACCAGAAATCTCTTCAACTCGCCAAAGATGAAAGAACAGGAAAAGGTTTTCGAAGAAAAAAAAACTTGATCCTTTAGTAGACAGTTTCCGGGAACATATAAATAGAGAGATCCTTGTACATGCACAAGGCCTCGGGAAAACAAAGAGGAAACACTCCTCACTTAAAAGAGTTTTTGAAATGATCATGAAATAAAAAGCAGAGCTTATACATAACATAAGTTCGGTCCTAATGTGTAACCGAGATGCATTATCTAGAAGATATGAGAGTAGTCTTGTGACCTCGTTTAAAACCTCCCACCGTAAAACCCACTATGACAAAACCAAAAGTGAGGATAAGAGCACACACAATTCTACTTGCCTAGATGATGATCAGCTTGAAGGTGGAGTTGCTTGAACGTTGATAAGTATGTCTTGGTAGATCAAGCTTCGAGCAAGAAACTCTTCTTTTTTCCATGATATCTTGAGTAAACTTCCAATAGCTTCTTTGAGTTTCTTGGACCAGGAACGAGTCATGGGACCTTCTGGAATGGCTAAGGCATCTTCATCAGCTGGCTGGTTGATGGTCTTATCCTCTTCATTGATATGCTGGTCCATGATCACATCATCCCCTCCCACTTTACAAGGAGTTTTCCTCAAATATGGTTCATCTGTAACAAAAGGGACTAATTCAGTAACATTGAAGCTATTAGAAACATCATACTTACCTTGGAGATCCAGCTTGTAAACATTGTTGCTGATCTTCTTTCTGATCTTGAATGGACCATAAATCCTTGACATCAACTTAGACTTCCTTTCATTCGGAAATGTCTCCTTTCTAAGGTGAACCCAAACTTTGTCACCCACTTTCAATACCATGTCACACCTTCTTTTGTTTGCTTGTTGACATACTGCTTGGTTTTCTTTTTAATATTGCGTCTTGCTTGTTCATGGATCTATTGCACCATCTCATCTTTCTTCTTGCCATCAAGAATAACTGTTTCACACACAAGTAAAATCATTAGATCCAAAGGAGAGTGGGATTGAACCCATAAACAATTTCAAAGGAGAAAACTTAGAACCATAATGCATAGTATGGTTATATGCAAATTCATAATCAGGCAAGTAGTCTTCCCATGAAATCAAGTTGTTTTTGATGAATGCACGCAATATAGTTCCTAATGTTCTATGAATACCTCAGTTTGTCCATCAGTTCCGGATGACATGTAGTATAGGACAACAACTTAGTGCCTAATTTAGACCAAAGAGTCAACCAGAAATAACCTAGAAACTTAGCATTCTATCTGAAACAATGGTTCTAGGCATGCCATGCAAACGAGCAATCTCTTTAAAGAACAAATTATTAACATGCAATGCATCAGTCTTATGACAATCTATGTAATGCGCCATCTTAGAGAACCTATCAACAACAATAAAGATTGAATCATTTCCGGTTCTAGGCAATCCTACAATGAAGTCCATAGAGATGTCATTCCAAGGATGATAAGGAATGGGTAAGGGAGTGTACAAACCGTGAGACTGCACTTTGGACTTAGCTTGTTTACAAGTTGCACACCTTCCACATAATCTTTCAACTTCTCTCTTCATGTGCGACCAATAGAAGTATCCTGCAAAATCTTACGAGTCTTGGCAATTCCAGATTTTAGGACAAGTACTTTTCAAGAGGGATGGAATGATATTGTTATGAAGAGGATGCACGAACCAGAATATGCAATACCTTGTAGCTGAGGAAGAACTTGTAGTTGAGGCGTGCTTGAGCTGAAATAAAGAAGCTATCATCCGGAATACCTTAATCACAATCCAAGCTGAACCAAATTCATAATTATTAACGAAAGAGCAAGGAGCTCGTGTGCATCTTTTTCCCTTGTCGGGTTTTGTGCCAATGGGTTTTCCCAATAACATTTTAAACGAGGTGTAATGACCCTCACGAGCG
>CAJHQP010006014.1:0-41448 GCA_905132765.1 Moricandia arvensis
CCGTGATGGCTAACAGACTTAGATTCTACTTAGTTTAGTAATTTTAACCTTCTATTGGACTGAAATATAAGCTGTCTCTCTCTTTATTCAAAGATTATCTATCATGAAGTAAGAAGATCGAAACAATTCCACGCAGTATTATAATATAATATAATATAATATATAAGTTTCATTGATATATTGATTTACAGTTGTTAACATATACGTTAACACTCAAAAATAAGGTCTTTCACATTCCTTCCTCTATCTTATGATGATAATCTAAAAAGATAAAATAACTGAAAATAGTTCTGTACATGTTAGTTATAAATCAGAACGAGAACTCTCTATGCAAATTTTATTTAACTTGTGTTCAACTTAAACTTATAACCACTAATTTTTTAAAAAGATATCATACATATTTATTTATTTTTTGTAATTTTCATATAAAGTGAAATATATTATATTATAATATAGTTATTGATAATAAGTTTTTACTTTTACATAATATTATATCAAAAAATTTGTAACTTAATGAATTTGATATAATTATACTATTTATATATTAATCTGTTGTTTTTTTGTTAATTTATTTTAAGATGAAATAATATACTAAATTTTTTAATGGTTAATATATGAATATCAATTTGGTTAAATAAGCTTTGGAATTGAAATTATTTAATTTAAATTGCAGTGGTAGAATCGGCAAAGAAAAAGAAATAGAAAAAGTACTTAATTTATTGTAAATACAAAAGCTAAATTTGTAAATAAAAAAAAGTAATTTTTACACTGTTATCCATGTTTTTAAATAATTTTTATTTAATACGTATATTGTTATTCATGTTACAACAATACCAAAAAGTACTTAATTTTAATAATAAAAATGTCAAAAAAGCAGAGAATAAAAAGAAAATTACTGGAGAAAGATTTCTCTTGGTTCTTTATTTGTAACACCGTTTAGTTTCAATCATTGAAACTTGTTTAGGTACAAATACAATACATGAGGAACTTTTCCTGTCTTTTAGAAAAGGTATAAAGTACAATAATGGATAAGTGACTTTTCTATTAATTCTTAAAATATATTATCTTACGATACTAAATAGGATTTTTTTAAATAAGCTAATGCGAAAGAGATTTATCTTATTAATAATAACATGTATGTTCTCTGGTCGCAAATAAAGTTGAAGTTGAGAACAGAAATTGAGAGTTTTATCAGTTAAAATATCTAATGCAAAATAAGTGATTTTCTACTAATTTTAAAACTATATTATCTTACAATGCAAAATAGGATTTTTTTTATTACAGCAATAGGATTTTCTAATGCCAAAGAGAATTATCTTTTCTTTGGTGTAAATGTTAAAATTCATACCATTTTTGAAATAAATAATTCTGGCCCTAGTTGTTTTGTTGCAAGAAATTGAGAGTTTCATCTGTTAAGCGATCACGAGTAGTTCGAATTTAAGTCGACCGTAATTTTTATCCCACCAAAACCCAATAACATCACCCCTTTTGAAACTTCTTTTCCCAAGAACGGTATGCCACCCATGTAACTTGAAGTTTCCATGCTCATCTTTCTTCAATTGCCACAAGTGTTGTAATTTGAGAATGGAACTCGTAGAGATTCAACATCTTAAACGAGCCAGGTTTTAGCAATTCTACGCAACGTTCTTTAGGCCACCAGGGAAATATCTTGGCCTCTACTAACTCTTTTGGGATTGTTATTGTATCGCTAGAAACATGTGTCTGATGCTGTCAACGTTATGATGATGTTCCATTTGCTAACTGGACTAAACATAACGTCCTTCTTCTTTCCCATGGTTAGGCACACAAAGATATATGTAATTAGGTTTGTGTTATAAAGAACTTGTTCTCTAATAAGTATGTTATATCTATATAATAACAATAAGTTTTGTGGCATGGGTGATTGTAATTAAGAGTTTGTGATTGTTAAAAATATACGATTTACATTAATATCTTTAGACTCATGGCTCATTTTAATTGAACATGTTATCATTTAGCTAAATTAACACTATAATTTGTTTAATATCTCATAATCTTGTGGCTAGAATCACACAGTGCTTCAAATTAACCTTTTTAATGTTTCTAAGAACCATAAGATGTTGGTAAAATATTAAGAATTTCTTCGGGATGGTTCGTGTGTTTTCGTTCCACTTGTATTTCTTGTAAGATTGCTATTTTATTAGTATATATGAATATTTAATAGATTTAGCATTATTTACCAGCAATATGATGTTCAAATATTTAACAGAGCGAAGGAGTTTACAACACTTTCTTGATGTTTTGTCGGGCTGATCAGCAAGGGATTAGTATAATTTATACGCTATATTTGTTATCTTGCTCATCAGACAAATCAAGTAATTAAACTTTGATCTTTCAGGATTTGTGTCTTTGTTCTTCATCCTATAACTAAATAATGAGTTAAAGGTCATACATTGATATGTTTAAATTTACCCTTTAAACTGTTTCAGAAGTGCAACGTTGTAACTAGGATCAAATCCACAAAAATTCAATATTTCACACAATAAATATTTAGTTATCATATTAAGTTAGATCAATAATTAAAAAAACATTAGATAAAATAGAGTTGTAAACTATGGAGAAAAAAAATCAAATAGTTAATTCAGTACTGCAATCACTAAATGTTAAGGATTTATTATGAACAATTATAGAATTCAAACCACAAGAATAACCAACTGTCATTCCAGAGACCTTCTATGCTCTGCCTAGCTCTTGAAATTCAAAATCTCTTTACGAATTCAATTGATTAACACAAACGTTAGAAACAAGTTTGATTATGCTCATTAATTCCCTAAACCATATGTTGTTGCAAATAAGTATTTAGCTTATCAAGATTATTTTGGGCAATCAATAATATTGTGTTTATCAATTATGCTATGATCTAGATTATCACGATTATCAATCCAAATGTAATATTGAATTCAATCATGATGAAGACTTATATAGATAACCCTAACAAATCTATCAATTTAGAAATTCTATCAATTCACAATTCATCTTTAACCGTAGAAAACCCTAAATTAACAATAGATTACTCATACATGAAAACAAATACACAAATCATGATGTAAATAAAATATATAAATAATAAATAGCACGAATTCTAGATCAATCTCTCTCGGAGCTCTGATATATTTCTTCAATAATAAATAATTTAAGCAAAGCGTAGCCTAAAAGTAGCTTAAGAAAACCTAACATACATCTAAAACACATCTGGATTCGTTTCGAAATAATGAAAATTTTAGGAGTCAACTTACAATTCTTGAAACTTCATTAAATCATGAGTCGGTTGATGTGGATGATGGGTGTCGAACGACACCCTCCATGGTGTTATCGAAAACATGTAAATTGTTCTAAGTTCTCAGCAGCTTCCTCCTCGTGCGTCAGACGTCTCTTTAGTCATCTCCTGGTCAGCAGGATGATCCTCAACGATCTTAACCAGGCTGGTCACGATTCTCGGCGTGGCCAATCTCAGTCTTGACCTCTCCATCATTAAATAGGCTCCAACTTAGGAATCGGCGCCTATGGGAGACTGTTGCAGCTAGAGCCATCAGAGACAGAGGAAACCCTTATGTCTCCGGATTAAGGTCCACATGAAAATCCTCGAGAGACTACGCCCATAACTCCCCTCGCTGTCAGCTTGTCAATCAGACCAATTTGACTAACTCTTGAGACATTAACAAGGTGTTCTCCTTAACAACCTCGAAGTTGACCATAGCTCGTGTAATCTTGTTGAAGCGCGACTTGTACGCAACTTGACGGGCCTCCTTCTCCTATTTGTGGATCTCCTTCACCCTAGATGCATTCAGCCGTTAGAGCTCCTCTTCATGAACTCTCTACCCCCAACTCAAGCCGATTGCTGAGCTGTCCACTCTCCTTCCGAGTGTCTGCTAGATCTTTTATGAAGCTAGCCTTGCGTTGCTCAGCCTCTTACCTTTACCCGCTCCACTCTTTCTATGCAAACACGAATAAAAGATTCCAAAACCTCAAGCTCCTTAATATTCTCATATTTGATCTTCGCTTTGACCTTCAGCCGCTTGAGCTAACCTGCCAGAGTGATGTTGTGGATACCTCCTAGTTCTTGGCGCACTCCACCTTCAATGCATTCTTACATGGAGGGCTTCCTTATCAGCCACGATTGTCCTCCCCAAAGCTTCACGAATCTTGTACTCATTATAGAAGCAGTTTCGATTCACGCCAGTCTATGTGCTGCCAACATAATAAATAAGTCTCGAAGATGCAATTTCCTTACCATAAATGAGACACGATGAGAAACAGTTATCAAGGCATTAGATCGGCAAACACCCTCGTAAACATCGTGGTCAACAAACATTTCCCCTGGGAAATTATGGTCGCCGACCAATCGGATTTCACGGTGAAGACGCACACAAGCCATCCCGTCATCAGGTAAGGGAGTGTTGCCAAGAAACTTGAAAGAAACAACATAATCACCTTCCCGAGTATGAGCCGATCCAGAAACCTGATAACTCAGCCCGTCATCCACCATGGGCCTTTTCGAGACGATAAGGTCTCAACTCCTAGAGCCAAGAGAAAAATGCTTTTAAATTCAGTCTCCAAACTTTTATGACGCTCTCTATCAGAAGATGTAGGCACCCTGGAAACCGTAGGAGGTGGAGGAAGCGTCATAGGAGGTGGAGGCGGCATTAAATCTGCAGCCACGCGTCAGGTCCACCGGCTTCGCTAGTTCTAGGATTCAC
The DNA here is from genome assembly GCA_905132765.1 of Moricandia arvensis. Taxonomy (NCBI): domain Eukaryota; kingdom Viridiplantae; phylum Streptophyta; class Magnoliopsida; order Brassicales; family Brassicaceae; genus Moricandia; species Moricandia arvensis. The sequence goes on from CAJHQP010006014.1 coordinate 4,737, forward strand.
CTTGAAGCTTCAAGCGCCACATACCTCAAAGGATCACTAGGTCTGGTAGCCTCGGGAGGAACGGCGGTACCACAACCGTTTTAGGAATGACCTCCCAAGCTGCCGCATCAGAGGCAGTCCTCTGAACTGCCACATCCCAAGCAGCCTTATCCCTTTTCTCTCTCTTCCTGGAAGACTCGGTCACTTTCTAACAAGGATGGGAAGACAACGGTTGGACGCACCATGATGAAGTAATATGAGAAACTAGAACCAATGGACAAAAAAATTGTGAGGTTGGAGACGCAAAAAGGGAGCACGAGGAGAGAAAGATAAACTCACCGAAAAAGACAATCCGAAAGCCAAGAACTTCACTAGATTAAGCTACAAAAATAAAATACACGAAAAACGAAAAAATCAAACACCAAGATAGTCATTCACATTGTGAAAACCCTAGACATCAGAGTCTCGAAGCAAAATACCTCGATAAAAAACAATGATTCTAACAATCAAAGACAAAACTGAAAAGATGAAATCAAAAACAAAAGGCTAAAGCACTCGGAGAACAAAATAAGAAGGAGAATCAAATCAAAGTTTCGATGAAACACGACGAAGACAACATCACACAATAGGGAAATAAAGGAGAGAGGGAATGAAGAACATACCTTTCAGTTTCTTCTAACAAGAGTAATGAGGGAAAAGAAGGAAGACAATCAGATTATATTCCAAAAATTGGAAACCGCAAAAGGAAATGATTGCGATACCACAAACGATTTGCTTTCTAAGGAGGGAAAATCAAATCCTTGATTTACATCAATCAAACTTGCAATTGATTTGTTGAACCATAATCTCGAATCAGATTTTGAAATACATAAATTATTGGTCTCAGTTAAAGTATCCAAGTCAAAATCAATATTGGACCCATTTGACGATATAAGACACGTCGGACTCCGGGGGGCTATTGTTGGAAGCGGGTATCACCCAAATCCACACCCGTTCCAACTGGTTTCAGTGTCATTAAGACCCGAAATAAGACAATAGGCCCACGAAGGTAGAAGGCTCATCAAGAGCTAAGGAGACGGCCCATATCAAACTGACATGGACAAAACTGAAATGTAAAGGAAATCAAGGCATTAAAGACGGCCACTAAAGCACCTAATACTCGTCGGAGATCACGTCGTCGTTATGATCCACCTCGTGAACACTTACAAAGGGGGGACCACGAAGAAGAGGGGGATCTGAATTCTTCCATAGCAAACTTATAGTTTCAATACATTTGTTCTCTCGTGTTCTTAGATACCATTTGTATTCTATAATTGTATTATATTCATGACATTATCAATCATACGTAATCATCAATCTATGCGTTTTAAAAAAATGTCTTCTTATATACGTCATCGTAATTATGTACTTTATTTTCTGAAATATTTTGAAATCCATCATGTATATGAATATTTAATAGATTTAACATTTTCGCAATATGATGCTCAAATCTTTGACATAGTGAATAAGTTACAACACTACGATTTACCCCGCAAGGACCATGCTATCTGACATGTCTACATGGGTTTTAAGTATCGTATTTGGCACATTTTCTTGAGGTTTTGTCGAGCTGATCAGCAAAGGGATATGTATGATACAGTTAGTTTCTTGCTCATCAGACAAATCAAGTTACACTTCTGGATTTGTTTCTTTGTTCTTCAAGTTATAACTACAGAATTGAGTTAAAGGTGATATACAAAAAACAACAACTCACCATCTGCTATAAATGTCATTGACAACCAAATTGGTCGTTGTAAACATTGAACTTGATTCTTACGTTTAGACATAAACAAATCAGAAAAAGATACTTATGTTGCTTAACTGGCATGAAGATAGTAAAGTCCTCATTTTCCCCTCAAACCGACAAAGCTTTGAGAACCAGCATTCTTCTTTATCTTTGAGATCTTCTTCAGAATATCAGCAAAAGCGTTCTTGTCCTGTAAAGATCCGTGAAAATATTTATTCTCTCCAGAGTTAAAGCTCAAATATTATAACCATAATGTTTCTTAAAGAAGGAACTAGAATAGAGCAATATAGCAAATATTAGTTTATGGTTGGTTTGCCCATGATTAGACAGCATACCAAATCAGTTTGGTTAACCGGTAGTTATAGATTAACTCCATAAATGAACATATGCAACTCTTCATTGAAAGTATGTGTCTCTTCTAGTTGAACATATGTGTCTCTTCTAGTTGAACATATGTGACTCTTCACAATATACCTTTTGGTTGTCTATAAATAGAATACATTGTAGAGAGAAGAGTACAATTATAGTATGAAGAAGAATAAATCTAGAGAGAGTAAAACATTTTAGAGAAAGAAAGCTTCAGAGAATCAACTAGAAGGACACTTGAACCATGACAAGTGGTTGATTTCCATCTGTGATTTCATCCCCGACTCTTGCCCGATTGTATCAAGTAGTGTTCATCGCTAAATCAAGCTAAGGTATATTTTCGGTTTAACACACTTCCGCACTAGAATCTCTAACATTGGTATCATATCATTTAGATTTGATTTTGGCATATTAGCATTTTTAGTAATCAAGAATAAAAATTAATATGGACTACTTGAGTTTATTCATGATGAAATAAGAAAAATGGTTAATGATTAAAGTAATTAAAAATGGTTAATCCATGAATACATAATGAAATCAATTGAAATTTTACACATATGTTCATCATAATGTCATGAATTCATATGGAAATTATTAAATTTAGAACCGAAATATATTGTATGAATTTAGAGAACTAGTTAGTAAACCGCAAATATTGTTTTACTCATATCTCTCTAGGTATATATCAGAATCGTACGATTTTTATATTTGTGTGTAGGTTTTGAAATTATATTTCTATTGATATATTATACGTAAAATATTATCGCGTATTATGAGAGATATAAGGTTGTAAGTTTCGGCCAAGTTGCAAAAAAACATGAAATGAAGAAGATGAAAAGTAATGTGACACGTGTCGCGTTATAATTTGTCTAAAATTTGCATTTTTGTTTTGATCACATCTCTGGTTATAGATCAGAATTGCATAATTTTTATGTCCATGCGTAGCTCTTGAAATTATCTTTCATTTGAAATATTGTACGCATAATTTGGACACATATTTAGTGCCAACTACGTATGGGTGGCATGAATATCCTCATAGAATATAGTGGCTTGTATGTTTTCTTGGCTTTACTTAACTTAGGATCTGATATGGTTGAATTTGTGTGATACAATATATATATATATATATATATATATATATATGTATATATATACATGTATATATATACATAAATATTTAAATATTTTCTTAGGACAATGTTTTTTTTTAGTTCTAGTTATGCTTGTGATGGTTTCAATGTATATGATTGTACTTCCATTATTACTGGTAGTAATGTTGAGCATTGTCTTCCATATGTCAAAGTTTTTTAATAGGTCACATTGGTGTTGATCAATTAAATAAATTGGCTAGAGAGGACTTTCTTGGTTTACTCAACCGAATTGACTTGACACATGTGAGCCATGTTTAGATGGAAAGACAATAAGGAAGCCATTTGAAAAAGCAGTGAAAGCAGAATTCTGATTGCAATGATTTCATTCAGACATCTGCGGTTCTATGAATGTGAGGCATAATACCTCATATTTTATTACTTTTATAGAATAATTCACTTGATTCAAGTGTATGCACCCAGTTTCTCACAAATTAGAAGAGTTAGTGTGCTCTAGACGATATATCACTTTGATTGAAACCAATTGGAGAGGACAATCAAGTGTTGGAGAACTGATCAAGGAAGGGGCATATATCTTAACAGTTTGTGCGATGAAAATGTTATTATTAGAAAAATGAAGTCCCTTCACTTTTTAAGTTGGTTAAGTGTATGATGGCCCACATAAACCTTCCAATTTTGTATTGGGATGGTGCACTACTAACTGCTCATATGCCTTAACCATGTGCCTTCTTAGTCTATTACTTCCAATCCTTATGAATTATGGACGAAAAGAAAGCATGATATAATGCATTTGAGACCTCTCGGGTCTATAGAAATTGTTCATGACACTTCACATCCTCATGTAAGATTGGGTTATAGAGGAAAGAAGTGTATCTTCATTAGATACTTTAAGCATTTAAAGGTTATGTGCTCATCGAACAATTAGATGGAAGCATAATAGAAATCAGATTACGAGATGTGATATTATTGAAATTTTATTTTTCTAAAAAAGAAGAGTTTGAAGGCAAGAGGAGCCAACTAGTGTTTCTTTTACTAACCAATATGTGGAAGTTGATGAAAGTTCTTGTAAACTATCACAACTTAGTGGGAGAGAAACATTGGTTAATAATCTTTCTCTTGCCCAACTCAACTGAATGGAGTAGTGCAATTGGACAAGAACTAGAATTTATGAAGGTAAATCAAGTCTGAGACTTGGTTGATTGTCCGTTGTGATTGGAAATAAATGAGCTTTTAAGATCGAAAGAAAGACGGATAGATCTATAGATAAGTATAAGGCTCTCTTGGTAGAAAAATGCTAAACCTAACAAGACGGTATATGTTATGAGGTAACTTTGTCACATGTAGTGAGGTTTACCTCTATTTTCCTTATTATATCCATGTTGTCGGATTAAATTTAAAATTACATAAAATAGACGTTAAGACTAAACTTTCTTAACAGGGAAAAGAATAGAAGAAAAAATTTACATGGAACAACATATTGGTTTTGTTGAAAAGGCTAATAGCGCAAAGTTTGCAATCTTTGTTGTTCCATATAAAATTTAAGAAATCTTCTAGGCAGTGGTACATTCGTTTTCATAACTTATAACATCTTATAATTTACTATGAATAGTAAAAAACCTGCGTCTATGTCAAGGGCACTAGACAATCTCTTGTAATTATATCTATATATGTCGACGACATCTTGTTAGTTGGAAATGACATAAAGTTTCTGATCACCATTAAGAAATTGTTATCATCTCATTTGGAGATAAACTACATGGGATATATTAACTATGTTCTTGGTGTTAAGATACACTGAGACTAATCAAAGAAATTACTAACTCTGTCACAGAGTCATACCTTTGTACAATCTTTGAAATGTATAAGATACTTCATAGCAATCTCACTGAAAATATAGTCACAAAATTTGAAGCCCTAAGTCTTAATATGTACCTTCACACTGAAGATGAGAAAAGTGAGATGGAAGAGTTTCATACTCCAGTGATATATGTAGTTTAATGTATGTTATGATGTGCATCTAGCCTAATATCTGTTATGTGGTTGACTTGGTAAGGTGTTACCAGTCACAACCCATAAATAAATATTGGATGGTAGTGAAAATGATCCTCATATACCTAAGGGGGACAATGGACTATTCCTTGTACTATCAAGGAAATGATTTACGCGTAATGTGATATACATATGCTGATTAGGATAGCGATCTGGATAAGGGTAAATCAACTTAAGAATATGCCTTCTTGTTGAGTAATGTTGTGATTACAAAGGATAGAAAGAAGTGACATAGTACAACTTCACTAGAATGAAGGTTCAGTCTATTGCATAATCAGCATCAATTTGTGAAATTGTATGGCTGATGAGGTTCTTACATATCGTACAAGTCACGAAATGGATTTTTGCCCTATGACTAATTGTGATAGTCAAACTAGTATTTCTTATGTGAAGAATCTTATGTATTATGAGAGGATATAGCACACTGAAATCGAATTTTAGTTTATGAGAGACATTATCAGAAAGAAATATGTGGTGCTCTAGTACATATTTACGTATAGAATGGTAGTTGTTCGTTTAATTAAATCCATTCTTAATGATGTATTCTTGCTCATATATATATATGAGTGTCAGATATGCGTAGAATTAGAGGTATGTACTAGTATGGAGCTTTAGCACTTGCTTTGCTTACTTACACATAAATCCTAGAGGTGTCACCAAATAGGAGATTGGTTCACTCACATGAACAATCGCCTTAGATTTCTTAGGGAAATGCTGAGATGAGACTTGATTAGTTGGGCGCTTAGTGGGAACTTGCCTTGTAAGACTTATCATTGTCGTCTTAAGAAGAGGTTAAGATGAGATATGTTTTCGGTATCGATCATGATTGTCCCAGAATCATGAATACTTGGAAGAGCTGAATAAGTAAAAAAGCAGGGGCTAGAGAGCGAGTTGATAGTAGCTTGACCCACATAGTCGTATTTGATTATATAATTGACACATGGTCTTAAGAGAAGAGTTAACCACTATGACATGTGTGTCATACCACATGTGCAAGTTACGACTATATAGGAAGCGAGCGATTATTTTATTTTAATCCATATCCCTCGCATGTGAGTTCCTATCAACCAATTTATGGTTACAAAAGTTACCCTTGAACCTTCAGCTATGTTTTTGAAGGAAAGAATTAATGCTTTCTACTTTAGTATGTTTTTTCGACGGTGATGGAATAATTAGCCTTATGGAATATGCTTGGAAATCAGTTAGTTCGAAACAGATGAACATGATATTGGAAGGGAAAACTATTAGTTTTTTATATTGACATATGTGTTTGCTGGCCAGCCACTATATCACTCAGTTGGAGTTTGGATATAGTGAACACATGATGTAGGAGAAGTCTAACATATGCTTTAGGGATCAGGTATGTTAGACCGATATAAAAGACAAATGAGTTTGGGGAACAGCGTGATATGCTGAAAAAGCAAAGTGTTTTTTAGGGTTGTAGCTTGTATATATTCCTAACATGTGCATAATTTAGCTCCTAAGTGTCGGTGTACTCACAAGGGTCGCACGGTTCATTTCCCGTATGAATTTCTGAGTTAGGATTCTCGTGCTTGATCTCTAAGACTTCTCTAGTAATTGACATGCTCCCCATCATGTGCGAGTGGGAGATATTATTTTATGGTTGGTTTGCGCCCATGATTAGGCAGCATACCAAATCGGTTTGGTTAACCAATAGTTATAGATTAAACTCCATAAATGAATATATGCAACTCTTCATTGAAAGTATGTGTCTCTTCATTGAATATAAGTTCTCTTCTAGTTGAACATATGTGACTCTTCACAATGTACCTTTTGGTTGTCTATAAATAGAATACATTGTAGAGAGAAGAGTACAATTGTATTAAGAAGAAGATTACATCTAGAGAGAGAGTAAAATGTTTTTAGAGAGAGAAAGCTTCAGAGAATCAACTAGAATGACACTTGAACTGTGACAAGTGGTTGATTTCTATATGTGATTTCATCCCCGACTCTTGCTCAATTAAATCAAGTAGTATTCATCGCTAATTTAAGCTAAAGTATGTTTTCGGTTTAACACACTTCAGCACTATAATCTCTAACAACAAATATATACAGTACAATACCTATTTGGTTTTAAGTCTTGGCTTAAACCTGGAGACCAAGTCCTGTGTAGTGATTTGCTTCTTCTCCATCAGAACAACTCGGATTTCGTCTTCAGTCACAGGTCCCGTAGCAGATGAGGATGCATAAGCTGGAGTTGTTTCAGCTTTCATTTGTGCATTTGATCTGGAAACTGAGTTGCTTTTCTCTTCCTTCACAGTAGAATTTGACTCCTGCTTACAAAAAGATTACAATAGAAAACTGTTTGTTAGAAAAGAATGACAACACAAGTACACATTCCAACAAGGTGTAAAAACTAATCCCTCTAAAAACCTCTTCACATCATATTTTCAAGAGAGCATAAAGAGAAGCAAGTGTCTTAAATTTTCAGCCTTCACTTTCTTTAGAACAGAGCTGCTGCTAGGCTTTTTAGAATCGCCATCATTTAGTTTTCTCTTTCCCTTGGATGGTTTTGCAGAAGCTGTTCCACGCTAAGATGAAGGTGGTGCAGGACTGCTCTTAACAAGTTCTTCTTTGATTGCATCCTTCTGTTTTGAACTCGTAACTGTACTCAAGTTTGTCTCCTCCTCCTAATAAAATGAAATTCAAATTGACTTTTTGTATCAAAACCAGTTAAGGTATAACTGAAGCAAAATGTGTCAAAAACTAAAGAGGGCTTACATCAAAGTGAATCATCATCACCGTCTTCAATCTTCATCTTCATCAGATTCATTTAAACCATTAGCCTTACCAAGCAACTTTCTTCAACTCTTTACCAGATTTGCTCAACCCTCCTTCCTCTTCTTCATTTTTTTCATCATCCTCATCCTGCTAAAGAAAAAGTTGGGACATCACAGAAACTAAAGAATAAACAATTCAATATTTAGTAAACCAATGACATACCAGCTTTATTTCTGGAGGAGCAAGAATCTCAGGTGCTAGAAGATCTTCACGTTCCTGGGGATCATTACCAGCAGAACAAATTTGAAAATCTACAACAGACATTTCTCAATGTCATCATCATCCATGTCAAGATCCCACCCCTTGGACCTTCTTCATCATCATCGTCATTACTCTTTTTATTGACCGAACCTACTCTTCTGTGATGCCTCTTCCTCTTCTTCTTCCTCTCCTCTCTCAAAGACATTACCTTCTTCTTTTTAATCCTTGATGACTTCTTACAACCCCTGCCACCAACTCCACTGCTTCCACCAGCCTCTTTGTCCTTCTCACCGTTATTCACGCCTTTCATCATCCACCTCTGATTCCCATCAGCAGTTTTTCTATGATTATTCATCTTCTCCTCCGCTTCTTCCAGTGTAAGTTTATTGGGCCTCATTGGACTGTTGTACGTTTGATATCGCACATACATGTATACGGGCTTAGGTCATAAACAACGTCATCGTATATAAGACGTTGTCTTTGTAACATTGAATATGAGAAACCTTTTTCCACTACTATAGAGCATTCTTGACATGGTATCAGCGCTCCAAGCCTAAACCACTATGAGGTTTGAATAATCGATCCAGGGATCTCTACTTTCTGCATACGAGATCTCGTTCTGTTTTCAACCTTTCTCTCACACCTTGTCAAACTGCTGTGACGTTTTCCTCTGGAAATAATAATTGGAACATAGTTTTGCTTACCTCTTCAATGGTGCAAGCTCGTGTTAAAACACACCAGACAAATCTCGTCTTACGACCGCACTTCAGGAGATTAATCCAGGCACGTTTATTTCCAAGCCGTCACTATGTGGTCCTAACTATGATGAATGGTCCAAAAACTTTCGCCTGGCGCTGAAAAGCGCGAAAGAAGTTTGGTTTTTGCGGATGGATCCATACCGCAACCTTCTGAAAGTTCAGATGACTTTGAAGATCATCAATGAAAACATCTCGACTTCCATGTCTCACATTGATGATGCTCATGAGATTTGGACACATGTCCAGAAACGTTTTGACGTCAAAAACAGACAACATGTTCAATGTCTCAAAACAAAATTGGCAAATTGCAGACAGAAGGGAATTGCAAAAGAAGCATATACGGAAAGCTTTCGATGTTGTGGAGGAGCTTGTCTTATTATCAAAGGGACAAAACTATGGAAGAAGTGAGAAAAGAAAGGGAGGAAGATAAGCTTCACCAGTTTCTTATGGGTCTTGATGAAACCTTGTACGGAGCTGTGAAGTCGTCTCTGTTGTCGCGAGTTCCTTTGCCTACATTTGAGGAAGCTTACAATGTCTTGATTCAAGATGAAGAGTCGAAGCTTCTAGGTCGTATGAATGAGAAGCGAGTAGATGCTTTTGACTTTTTCTGTTCAAACTGTTTCACGAGCTCGAGGACAGACGATCAGAAGTTCACAGAAAACAGAGCATGCTCAAACTGTGGTCGCACATGTCATGTAGCAGAAATTGTTTCAAGTTGATAGGGTATCCAGAATGGTACAAGGAGAAAAACAAGAAAAAGCCGGACTTCTCTCGTGGAAACTCATCTTATGTTGGCAGGTCATGGTTCAAACACAAACAACGCTGGTTCTGCGATAGGAAGAGGAAACAATGGTGCTGCTCATGGTTCGGTTCAAGCTAATCACATGTCTGTGAATCATGTTTTGTTTCATTCTTTGACTTCAGGTGATCGTATGGGTATAAGTGGATTAAGCGACACTCAATGGAAAACTCTAGTTCATATGCTCGAAGAAAGAAAATCAGCTCTCACAGAGCATCGGTCTGGTAAGTATTATATCGAATTTTGGATTATTGATTCATGGGCAACAAATCATATGACTGGATCACTTGAGTTTTTGACTGATGTTTGCGACATGGCTTTGGTTTTGATCAAACTTCCGGATGGTCATTTCATTACATCGACTAAACAAGGCAGAGTTCTGAATGAGCTGTTGCTTAACACTTCAAGAAGTATTTTTGTAGATGGACTTTAGTGTCATCTAATTACTGTTTCACAATTGACTCGGAACAGTTGATGTGTTGCTCAGATTACTGATCGACTTTGTGTTCTCCAGGATCGCATCACGAGGACCCTGATTGGTGCGAGTGAGCAAGAGCATGGGCTGTGTTTTTAGAGGAATGGAAGTGTCGGCTTTCTGTACAGAGTTCTGGTGCACCACCAAATCAACGTTTTGCATAACATCTTAGGACATCCATCTTCTAAAGCTTAAAGATGTTGCAGTTTTCTGATTTTAGCAGCAGCAACTTTGATTCAAAGAAGTGTGAGATTTGTATTCCTTCCAAACAAACGAGAGATTCTTTTCCTTTAAGCAGTAATAAGACAATATTTATGTTTAAACTGGTTCATTGTGATCTTTGGGGTCCTTATCGGACTGCTGCTATATGTGGTTCAAGATATTTTTTGACTATTCTCGATGACTACTCACGAGCTATCTGAATATATCTCTTGTCTTCCAAACAAGATGCACTGACGCACCTAAAGAATTTCATTTCGGTTGTTGAGAGACAGTTCTCAAGCAAAGTGAAGACGATTCGTAGTGATAATGGTCTGAGTTTATATGTCTCTCTGAAGATTTTTTCTCGACACACGGGATCATACATGAGACTAGTTGTGTGGGTACTTCGCAGAAAAACGGTCGAGTCGAACGAAAGCATTGACATATACTAAACGTCTCTCGAGCTTTACGCTTTCAGGCTCAGCTTCCTATCGAGTTTTGGGGATATTGTGCTTTAGCTGCGAATTATCTTATCAATCGTACACCAACTACACTTCTGCAAGGCAAGACACCTTTTGAAATGATATATAATCGACCACCTCCGATGGATCATCTTCGAGTTTTTGGCTGCGTATGCTATGTGCACAACCAGAAGCACAGCGGTGAAAAGTTTAAAAGTCGCAGTAACAAGTCAATTTTATCGGCTATCCCTTTGCCAAGAAAGGTTGGCGGGTCTATGATCTCAAGAAAAGAAAAGTGTCTGTCTCGCGGGATGTAATATTTATGGAAACAGAATTTGCATTCACGGGCCTTGCCAATCTCTGCAAATTCATCAACGGACGCGGCTGAGTTTGATCACACTCCACCTAAAGATATATTGGAACCTTCCTTGTTCCTCCTACAGTTGCAGTCGAAAATGTTATGGATGATACTCCTACGACTGATTCATTTTTGCTCGATGATGGCACAACATTAGAAGATGAACCACTGCAACCGAGTAATGGTTATTCCTGCAGAGACTAGTGAGTCTAACTTATCTACTCCACAGCCGGTTTCCACTACAAATGAGACCATCGCTGATCCTGAAACAGACCCTGAACCTTTGTGTCGTGGACACAGGCAGAAAAAGCCTCATGTCCGACTTTCTGATTATGTTGCCACACTTTTACATGAGCCTTTGCCTTCTGCTACTCCGTATCCTTTGGATAATTATCTCTGGAGTGCACAATTCTCAGCGAATTATCAGGCATTTCTCGCAGCTATCACTTCTGCAGTTGAGCCTCAGTCCTATAAGGATGCAATTATTGATGAGAGTTGGAGGTTTGCTGTTACAAATGAGATACTCACTGGAAGATCAAGGCACTTGGATAGTCGAAGCACTTCCACCGGGAAAGAAAACGCTTGGATGCAAATGGGTATTTCGTATAAAGTTTTGGGCTAATGGTACCATCGAGAGGTATAAGGCCAGACTGGTTGTTCTTGGGAATCATCAGGCTGAAGGTATAGATTATAATGAAACATTTGCTCATGTTGCTAAAATGGTTACGGTTCGTACATATCTTCAACAAGTAGTCTCTTTGGATTGGAAAGTTCATCAAATGGACGTACATAATGCTTTTCTACACGGAGATCTTGAAGAAGAAGTGTACATGCAATTTCCTCTTGAGTTTCGGACAAATGATAAAACGAAGGTCAGCCGTTTGAGAAAATCTTTGTATGAATTGAAACAAGCTCCATACTGCTGGTTTGCTAAACTGTCTACTGCCTTAAAAGAGTATGGGTTTGAGCAAAACACATCAGATTACTTGTTGTTTATTTATGCCAATGGAGGCATACTACTTCATGTCTTGGTTTATGTGGACGACCTTATTATTACAAGCAGTAACGGGACTGTCATTGCAGAATTCAAGCAGTATCTTAGCTCTAAGTTTCACATGAAAGACTTGGGTATTTTACGGTTTTCTTCGATATTGAAGTAGCAAGCAGCCCCACTGGAATATATCTTTGCCAACGTAAGTACGCATTGGACATTATAACAGAAACTGGTCTACTCGGAGTCAAATCAGTTTCGTTTCCTCTCGAACAAAATCACAAGCTTGCACTTGTGAAGGACAAAGCATTCTCGGACCCATCCAAATACCGTAGGCTTATCGAAAGGTCAATATACTTGGGTGTCACAAGACCTGAACTCTCGTATGTGATTCATATTTTACCACAGTTTCATGAACAACCCACAAGAAGACCACTGGGAGGCTGCACTTCGAGTTGTGAGGTATCTTAAAAACAGTCCAGGACAAGGAATTCTTCTTCGTTCCAACACAGAGCTTACACTCTCGGCTTGGTGCGATGCAGATTGGGCCTCATGCCAATAACAAATAGGTCTCTACGGGTTGGTTATTCAGATGGGAGGATCACCAGTCTCTTCGAAAACAAAGAAGCACAATGTAATGTCTCGATCGTCGGCGGAAGCCGAGTATCGCGCCATGGCTGACACCGTCAGTGAGCTGTTGTGGTTTCGGCAGCTTCTTCCGGCTATGGGTATAGCGTGTAGTGATCCAATTGTGTTACATTCAGACAGCTTATCAGCCATTAACTTAGCAGTGAATCCAGTTTATCTTGCTCGGACCAAGCACGTTGGTAATGACTGTCACTTTATCAGAGATGAGATCATTCGAGTATGATCTCTATGAAGCATGTTTCGACTAAATCCCAACTTGCCGATATAATGACAAAAGCTTGGGTAAAAGGGAGTTTGAAGCATTTCTTCTCAAACTGGGTGTTTGCAACCTCCACGCTCCACCTTGAGGGAGGGGGGCATTGGGCCTCATTGGGCTATTGTACGTTTGATATCGCACATACATGTATACGGGCTTAAGTCGTAAACAATGTCATTGTATATAAGACGTTGTCTTTGTAACACTGAATACGAGAAACCTCTTTCACTACTATATAGTATTCTTGACAAAGTTGCTTATATTGTGCAACCTTGTTGAAGTTATACCTAACACAATAAAAATGCTCTCAGAACCTACCTTTAAGGCTCAAATACCAAAGAGTTACATGAGGTTAAGAAACATATCAACAAAGTAGCTTGTGAATGTTGTGTCTGCATACCACGAACCGGCAGGAATAGCGACAACTTGTTCTGCAACACCAAGAGATAGTAAGTAGCAGACTGAGAGCCTTCAAGTTGTCCCTGGTACTGAAACTAACCAGTTTCATCTTCCAAGATCCAAAGTTTGTTCTTTAACTTCTCCTAGAGAACACACAAGCATAATGAACATAATTAGATTTACCCATTGGGAAGAATATATATCACCTAGTCCTGGACATTTTACCTGGACCCGAAAACCCGAACCGAAACTTACCCAAAAATATTTGACCGGAAATCGAACCAAAAATTTACAAGTTCCTAATGGATCCAAAATTCTTTTACCCGAAAAAAACGGAACCACAAAGAACCGACCTAAATAGACTCAGACCCGAATAGACTCAGACCCGAAAAACCCATCCCATATAGATCCAACTCGATAAGAAGCGATTCATACCCGACTTAATAACATGAATATCCAAAACTATGTTCTTTTGCGTTCTATTTTCTATATTTTATTTTATAGTTTAGTTGACATATGTTTTTGTTAACAAGCTTGTTAATACTTTTATAACATTTTCAAGTATTATGAATTTTAAATGTGAAATTAAAGTTTAAAATGCTTTATTTAATTAATAATAGTTTATTGTAATTTATTTTGTAAAAATATAGATATGTATGACATATTTTGACTATATTTGATTTAATTTGAGTATTTCGTATCTTTTTCGTATCCTAAATATTCGAACCCGATCTGGACCAGAAACGAACCCAAATATTACGTATATTTTACAAGTATTTTAATTATAAATCCCAACCAACTCAGACCCGAGAAGAACCAATCCAAATCCAAACCAAAAAAAGTATAAGTACGTATTAGTCTAAAACTCCAGGATCCAAAAGACCCACACCCGAAAAGAACTCCAGGATCCAAAAGACCACACCCGAAAAGAAACTGACCTAAACCCGAACCAAAAGCCCAGGCCTAATATCACCCATCGTGTTTCAAGAGAAGACCAAAATCAGCAAACCAATAAAAGAAATATAAGAAAACTCGGATTTGTAAATAATTGTTCTTGTTCGACACTACATTTGCACCAACACAAACATGAAATAAAAGCATTACAAACTTCCAAAACAGATACGGTTTTGTGTCATGATAAGCTAAAAACCCGCACAAACTTCACTTCAGTCAAAGCCTTCTCCATAAATGGAAAAAGACCCATCATTCATCATAATGATTCTTAGATGAGGAGCTTCTCAATAGCATCCTTTAGCTACTGAATCTGAGATTTCAACTGGCTGGCCTCGTTTGATGTAACCGAACACGCAATCACGGGTCTTGTCACACCACATGCTCTTCCAAGGGCTTGTTTGGATGGCACAAACACATATGGCACATTCTGCAAGCATTCAAAGATAGAGACAGAACCATTGTTTAGATACAGATCAGAATGTTGCTTGTACAAAACATTACTGATAAAAAACCAATAAAGATACGCATATGCAACGTGTTTCAACTACACAAAAACAACAAGAACAATATGCTTCAAGTGTGAATCACAGTCTTTGGTTTCATGTCAGTTTAATATTCATGAATCAATACATACAAATACTGTTCTGCAAGAAAACAATACATACAAGATTCAACAGCACTAACTAAACACATCACTTAAGTGTGTGTTTACCTAAAATAACACATATATTCAAGAACTAAAATCTACAGAACAATCAATCAGTCAAAGTCTTTACTACATTACAACTCATATCTAAAGAAGCTAACCAATCATACACACAGATGCATACACTTCATTCAAGATTCGTAAGGGAAAAGAAAATTAGAAGAAACCAATACCTTGTCTTCAGCAAGAAGAGGAAGATGAAGAAGAATCTCGAGAGGCTCAGCATCAGCAGCCATAACAACAAACTCGGAGATACCACGGTTCAATGTCTTGGTAGCTTCGTTAGCTCCTTTCTTGAGCTGTGTGTAGTTCGTAGCTTGTTGAACAAGATCGATGATTGTTATCGCTAGCTGAGAATCGGCTAACGGGTACGCCTTAGGGTTGACTCCTTCCACCGTCATCTTTCGCTGCAGAGTTCTAAGAGAAGAGATGAGAGGAAGAAGCTGCTAGGGTTTTAGTTTTGTAATGAAGAGACGATGATTTAGGGTTTTATAAAGGGAGCCTTAGCGTGCCTCTGGCTGGGTCAGTAGGTTTAGGAAACAGAGAAAAATAACAAAAAAATATAAACATTTTCCAACGATTTAAGCCCAGCCCAATTGGGTTAAGTAGGGGTTCATTTGGAAACCAAAGAAAAGAAACTGGATATTTTTTCTTTTTGTCAACAATAAACGGGATGCAACCAGAACCTTACTCAACTGAACTAACCAAAAATTATCATAACTTTTGGATAAAACTAAATCATATCCGAACCAAAGCTAAGATAGATAGATACTTGGGTATCATTTTATTCAAATATTTCTAAAATTTTCACTAGTTCAAAATTTTAAATTAGATTCACGTAATTACTTTTAGTACCGGTAGTGCGTTTATTGAACCAGAAGTTAGAACTAAAAAAGGCCGAAAATAGCAAATTACGAACACATGACTTTAAGCTTTCAATTAAGATGCTTTAACCACTAAACTAAAGAATGAGGGTCGAAAATATTTTATAATATAGAAGGCCAAAAGCTCATGCTTCATTGGCTTCCCCTCATGACCGGATCTGACTGTTTTGGACTTTTTCTAAAAAAATGTATTTTTCGGGAAGGGGAAAAGTTTGTTAAGATATTTTTACATGAATTATTAAACTAGATCCGCACGATATTGCGTGATAATCATTTAATAAAATTAAAATGACACATTTAATAACTTATATTTTTATATAAAATCTGATTAGTTGTGCTTTCGAAAAAGATTTTGTATCATAAAGAAAGTATATTTCCTTACAAATAGTACCAAGAATTTATATTTTTGTTTTAGGGGGTGAACCTATAGGTTCATCATCCAATTAAAATTTGCCACTTAATATTCACTTTCTGCGAAAAAAGAAAAAAAAATTAGTAGTTATCGCCAAAAAAAATATTGTTAACGGCGTCGGGTGATTATAACTCTATTCTTATGTCGTCTTCTGATTCTTCCATATAGTCGTAAGTTTAGAGTTCTTAGATATAGGTTAATCACGTCAAATTCTCGAAAACTAATGAATTTTTCAAAGATGTTTTCGATATCATCTACATATTATGCTTTCGTTTTGGTATGTAGGTTGAAACTGTCGCCTAATTTGATGTGGTATTTATGTAATTTGCATTGGGTCTAGAGTTCTCCACTGCTAAGAAGAGATCAACGTCTTTTTGTTTACTTGAAAGTTTTTTTTTTGTGTAATGTTTACTTGAAAGTTTAGCATAACCAACTCTTTAAAGACTTTTCCTCAACTTCGAGTACGTGGCTAGATCAGTTGTTGTTCTGGGATGCCTTCTTCAAATTCTTCTTTTCATCTTCTTGTTTGGAATCACTGGTCGGTGAATCATTTACACGTGAACCAAAAGAGAATCTTTCCTGTCTCATTTATTATTCAATAAGCACCATTTAATTTTATGTAGCTTAAAGTGTCATGTCTTTTGTATTAGATCGTGTACCACCATAAATCTTCTCTGTGGCTTCCATATTATTCATTGCCTTTTCTATAGTATTTATAGTGGTATGATTATAGAATTTTATATTATTTTGATGTTGTGCGTTTCACTAGATATTGGCTATGAATGGTGACCAAAGAATGAAGAGGAATAATACATTCCTTAACATTCCTAAAAGAATTTACCATTTATAAGGAATAACTTTTCCTTTCTATTCCTTCTAATTCCTTTTATTGCAGAGAATTATAGAACAGATTTGTTCTTCGCTAAATATGACAAAGAATAATAATTCTTCATCGTTCCTAAATTTTATTCCTATTCGTTCTTTTCTTATTCTTTCCTAATCTTCCTATAATGGTTACCAATTAAAATCATTGTTTATTTGGATTACGTCTATTCTTTAATTGAAAGATGAGGTTGGCTCAAGAAACATAGTAAATATAGTCAATATTTAGGTTACATATGTTCTATAATATAAATACAGTATTTAAAATGGTTATTTCAGATTGCAGTGGAGAATAATTAATTAAGTGGTCAAGAAATTGTTCTTGGGGGCCAATGTGGATCTAGTTTACAAGTTTCGGGTCATTCCAGTTTGATAAATCAAAATCCGGTTGAGTTTTTTGACGTGGAAGACGAAGCGTCACTAAGTGAATTTGAGGAAGAATATGAAATAGCCAAAACAGAGGATTAACTTGAAATTAAAGATATCGATGCTTTAGAAGCAAACAATAAGAATGAGAAGAAAGATGAACTCTATATTGGAATGAAGTTTAGTTCTGAAGATTTTGCGCATATGACTTATAGTAAGTATGTGTGCAATCATGGTTTCAACGTAAGAAAACAAAAGAGGACAAAAGAAATAAGAAGATGAAAATGTAGCAAGGATTCTTTATGTATGCTCAAAAGAGGGGGTTGTGAAAGAGCCTAAGGTCAATAGATCTTAAACCGACCAATCACAAGTTGTGGTTGTAAAACTCATATGGATTGCTACCTTTAGAGTAGCAGAAGATATAAAATTGTGTCTTTCAACCCAAATCATAACCATGACTTAGTGATGACACCTATGAAGTATTTGCTGAAGGGAAATCGAGCAGTCCATGTCTCTCAAAAACAACATGCTAATGATACCGAAATGTCAAGAATTTCAGCAAAAGCAACCGTTGAAATGATGAGTAAAGGAAGTTGGAGGGAGAGAAATCTGGGTTTCTTGGATAAAGACTATTACAATTACATATACTGTAAATGGATGGCAGAAATGGTAAAAAGAGATGTTGAAGCAGTGTTAGAATACTTTTAGAAAAGAAAGAAGATAATTCATCATTTTTTATTAAATGCAACTTGATGCGGACGATATGATCACTAATATCTTTTGGGCGGATGATCGGTCTATATGCGATTACAATCTCTTTGGAGATAGCGTTTGCTTTGACACAACTTATAAGACCAATGATTATGATAGACGGTTTGCTCCATTTGTTGGGGTAAATCATCATAAGCAAACTGTTTGTGTTCGGAGTTGCTCTCTTATATGATGAAACCATCGAGTCTTTAAGTGGCTTTTTGAGACTTTTCTTGGAGAAATTTCGGGAAAACAACCGAAACGATTCTTATAAACCAATATGCAGCAATGGTGAATGCAATAGTAAAGGTGTTTCCAGAAACAAAACATAAGTTATGTGTCTAGCATATTTACCAAAATGATGCAAAGAATTTGAGTCGTGTATTTCACGGACAGACCGGTTTGCATGAATTTTGGAAAGTGTGTATATGACCATGAGGAAGAAGAAGATTGGTTATTGGTGTGGAGTCATATGCTCAATAAGCATAAGATGGCAGAGAATAAATGGTTGAAGAATTTGCTTGAGGGTGAAAAAATGGGCAATGGTATATGGTCGTCATACTTTTATAGTCAATATGGTGAGCACCCGCGTAGCGAAAGTATGTATAGTATTTTGAAAAGATATTTGAAGTGCAGTTTTGACTTGTTGACCTTCTTTAAACACTATGAGAGAGTGTTGGATGATAAGTGATATAAATAATTAGTTGCTGAATTGGGTATGATACATACTTCGCCGATATTAGTTGTTTCTGTAGAGATGTTCTATCATGCAGAAGAAGTGTAGACACCAGAAGTGTTTACCTTGTTCCAAAAGGAATACCACAATCATCGGTGATTATGTTGCAAAAAAGACGAGTAAGTCTGAGTTGGTATATTGAATACAATGTATCTTATCGTAGTGTTTCACGAGAGCATTTGTTAAGTATGATGCTGCAAACCAAACGATACATTGTAGCTGCATGAAGTTTTCATTTGTTGGGATCTTATGCCGTCATGCATTGAAAGTTTTAGAAAGAAAAAAATGTTAGAAGAATTTTACCTACTTACATTTGGAATCGATAGACAAAAGAGACAAAAAGCACGAACAATGTCTTATTATCATTCAAAGACACCTAATGAAGTATTAAAGCAATCGATTAAGAAGAAAGAAAGTTATCATTTCAGGTATTGATATATATTATTAGTTTTTTGGTTTATATCAATTTTCATCGATATGTGACTATGTATCTACTAATCAACTAATAAATAGATAAATTCTCCCAAGAATCAGCTCCTACTCCTAATACCTAGTTATCTTTTGCTACCACCGGTCTGATCTTACATAATGAGACATTTTTCCCATCAAAATAGGTGAGACCTCCTTACAAATTCTCAAACTTACCGTCATAGTTTATAATAAACGTAATATCCCCACTGCAATAATTACACATCACATACATAGAAAATCATGAAAAAATTCACTGACACCATTTTGTCGAACACTTTGTGTGCTCTCGGATTTCTTCTTCTCTTTTCTAACAATCGACAATTAATATATATTAATCATCCTATTATAGAACTATATACCATTAGATGACCCCTAATTAATTTCTTATCAAACCCGAAACCCATAAATTTACTCAGACAATGTGATCGAATGTACCTCATTCCAAGTGATCTCTCCTATATGTGCTTTCAGCTCCTTAAATCGTCCACTTTACACCGAATTTTGGTGTATCTCTCTCAATCTGGTTTTACTCTCTCTCTCTCTTAAACTTCAATTCTTCCTTATGTCATGACTTCAACGAAGAAATGGGTTTTTGTTTCTGAAAAAACAAACGACGTCGTGTTTAAGAGGCCAAAACGACATCGTTTCTTTTAATATTGATCTAATAATCCACGTAATTACCATCTTAATCCATGTAATCATCTGTTAAGTTTACATAAGACACCGTTTTAATTATCTAACGGGGACATGGTAAAAGTATGTATTGACCTAAAAGTATTGGTTGATGTATGAAATTTGAATAAAAATTGTGTTGATTTATGTTTTAGCACATGATCCGAGTGCATATACTGATCGGAACCGTGCCTCTCTGTTGTTGTATGAGTTGGCCAATTTCCCATTTCCAAACCTATAACATATAAAGCTGACATATTATCATCTTCAAGACAATCAAAGAAAAATTAAAGATTCTTGCAATAAGTTAACTACTCCGAATAAAATATGCTAGTTCAACTCGCCTTCGGAATTCATGATTAAGAATTGTATTTATCTTCTTTTCAAACTTTATGTCATGTGGTAAATAGCTATACAAAAAGGAGCCTAACATTCAGAATAGTTATGTTTCAATTGCATTATGGAAGTAGACATTGTCAAGTTCCATCAAATACACCATAACCAAATTTTAAAAATTGCAACAATGTCAGTTCACTCTCTTTTGCGTATTCACTCACCAACTTTAAATTGTTCTTCCAAGTTTGTATTCCATAGTCAAGTAGATCCAAACCGAATTATGATAATCTAGTTTAAACTAAAATTAGAACCTTCATAACATTTTCTCTTTAATCACCAAGATTTACAATATTTCAATGTAAGAACAACTATTATGTAATTTTTTGGTATACACAAAAAGTTTCCAAACTTGTACAATATAAATCTTGTGAATATTGACTTCAACATAATCAAACAAAAATTAAAAATTCTAACGATAAGTTGATTATTTCGAATAATAATGATAGATCAAAATGACTTCAGAATTCATGATTAAGAAATTGTATCTTTCTTTTTTGGCTCAACTTCAACTTATCATTAACCAAAAAAGTAGTATATGATTTGCAACCACAAGAAATTCAACCACACGTATAAACAAAGTGATCTGGTATCACTTAAGAATACATAGATGGATGATACATAGATGGATGTTATCCAGTCTTTACTTTGTTGTAATTTTACTTAATGAACAAACTTTGCCCACGACCCGAGAAGAGTTGTCTCTTAAACCACCAAATATTTTATCACTCTTAGTGAAAGCATTATGATACAACTAACTAAACCAAATCAAGATTATACATTTAAACTCCAGCCTTAGTCACAAGTTATTACAAGTTCATCTCTTGGATCAAAGCATCTTCACAAAAACGGTGCAAGTCCTGACATATTTGTCGTTATCGTGCTCTCAAATGCCTCACGTCATAGCTGGAAAGACATAAGAAGATCTGTACTGAGAAAAAAGTGGACTCGGCAGCCAGTGAAACATAGCTGGAATAGCAATCAAAGCTTCAAATGTCGTGGGCTCTTACCATCAGAGAAGCTGTAGAACAGCCTCCAATGCTGGAAAGTAGAGCACCACCACATACCTATTACAGAGTTCATCCCACCGATTGAGGTGAGATGATACTTCTACGACGCACGTTACCCCGAGAACCGAAGGTCAAGAACATTTTCCACCGCCGACTCATCATTCCTCCATTTGGGACACCATGACACAAGAGGGTAGATCTAGACCGAAGAAGGACCCTCATTGAACCACGCACCGCCATGAAGAGATCGCCAAAGATCTAGAAAACGGGAAATCAGTTTGACGCCGTACTTCAACCCTAAAATTGACCTCTTTCGCATCCACCACACCCTAGACTCACTACTCCTCTAAACCGTGGGTAGATGTCTGCCTTGAAGGTTTCCGGTGAAGCACCAAACGATTTAGAAATAACTTGCATATCAAATAAGGCGAAGGAGGCGTGAGGAGAGAGGCAGAAAAAAAAACTCAATTTGCTGTAGAAGTTTTTCAAAGAGAGAGAAGAAATAAAGAGTTTTGTTTCTTCCTTCTTTTCTAATTTTTAACGATAAAATATTTAATTTTAAAATAATTATAACTTTTATATCATGTGGTAAAGATATATACAAATACTAAAGTGAATATTTAAATAATTTATATATGAATTTACATTCTTGGAGTTAACATTGTTAGGTTCCATTAAATACAGCATCACCAAATTCCAAGAATTAAAACAATATCTTTTGCATATTCACTCACCAAAATTTTCAAAAGTCAAAAGAATAAAATTAATAGAAATATATAAATATATCAGTGTACAACCAAATACCAAAAATCAACACAAAACTGAACATGTTATTTATTTCTTTTACAAAAAATTATTTAAAATACTAATTTGAGGTTTTTGGATATTTTACGATTCGGTTTCTTCAAAAAAAATTAAATTTTATACATTTTCAGGTCTATGTTCGGATCGAAGTCAAATTCTGCCATACTCGATAGCCAAATTGTTTTTCAATATTTTTTACAGAGTAAATTTTGATTTTCTGGTTGAGTTCAGTTCAGATATCGAATAACCAAAACTCAAGATGAACCTACTAAACAAAACCGAAACTAAAACCAAACATTAGAAAAATCGAATCAAAACCGGATAACACCTAAACCAAAAAATATTCCCACTAAACGATAATCTCAAGAGTCCTCAGATCGTGTTCGCTTCACCAGATCGAACAAGAGAAAAGATCTCACAAGTAGGAGACGACGAGAGACGATAACTAGGGTTTAGAAGAGGAGAAGAAGACGAGAGAATTTACAATGGCGGAGGATCTGGTTCTTGATACGGCGATTAGAGATTGGGTTCTGATCCCTCTCTCCGTTGTGATGGTTCTCATCGGCATCCTCCGATACTTTGTCTCCAAGCTCATGCGTTCTTCTCCATCTCCCGATGCTAAGATGGTCAAAGAAGGGTCAGTTCTCTCTGGACGATGATGATCTTCTCTGTGTTTTTGTTTGCTGATTCGATTATGTTTTGTAGGCAAGTTATTATCAGAGCTCGGAATCTGAAAGCTGCTGCCAATTTCATCCCGTTGAGATCATTCCGCACACGTAGACTCTATTTTAGCAACGAGGTATGCTTCAAAGTTCCTATCTTTCCTCAACTTTTGTAAGTTGTGTGATTCTTTAGAGCTTCGTATTGTTGTGGGTACGTACATAGTGTTCTTTGAAGGTCTTTGTTTGTCACAATCTTTCTGAATTCTGTTTTGCTCGCCTACTGAAGAGATGCCCATTGATAAAGTGTTAGCATTTGTGTCCAAATCTGTTACCTTTTTTGATTTTGTTGTGGAGACGTACATAGTATTTTTTGAAGGTCTTTGTTTGTCACAATCTTTCTGAGTTCTGTTTTGTTCGCTTATGAAAGAGATGCCAATGGATAAAGTGTTATCATTTGTGTAGAAATCTGTTACCTTTATGTATTACCAAGGCCGGTTGTAGTTGATTATTAGATACACAAACTTGGCATAAGGAGTGTTTTACTTGCATGTTGTCACTCTTTAGATATCTCTTTGCTTGAAGGGAAAACAAGAGTGATCTATGGGGGTTTATCAGATCTTTGTTTGAACGTGTTCATTGTCTTTGCGTTGTTCCAGCACTCTAGTTTCATGGAAGATCTTTGTTTGAAAGTGTTCATCTATATCATCTCTGTAGAAATCTGTTACCTTTTTGACACCTGAAGATAATTGTATTGTTATGTATTTAATAACGAAAAAACGTAATCTCCAATTAATCACTCAATGTAACACACACAGAATCCAACGTTCATGAAACGCCGATCCTTACTCAGTATGAAGAATCACAAATGATCTTCATACCTCCAAATCCAGAACTAAGAAGAGAGAGAGTAACAAACTTTCGAATTTCAAAGATAAAAAAGAAATGTTCTCGAAAAGCAACTATTTAAACGAAATGTTTATCCGTTGCCCAAAACGACGTCGCAGCCACTTGACCTCCAAACGACGACGTTTTATTCTCTTTTTTATTAAAACTCCTCCGACTTCCTTCTCTTCCCTCCTTTCCTGTATCAAATCCTTCCTCTTCAAGAAACCTTGACCTCAAGGTTTAAAATCAGGAAACTTCCTCTGCAAGTCAAATAAGAACTCCCACGATGCCTCATCCATTGGAGTGTTCTTCCATCGAACCAACACTTTAGTAGCAGCACTACCCTGCCGCTTAACCATCTTCCTCTCCAAAATGGCTTCAGGTTCCTTCACCAAAACGTCCGACAACATAGAAGGTAGCGTCGTAGAAGTTGTGGCAGTTCCAATCATCTGCTTCAGTTGGGACACATGGAAAACAGGATGAATTTGAGAAGTTGAGGGTAAATCCACCTTGTAAGCCACAGCCCCACACTTATCAAGGATCTTGTAAGGACCAAAGTACTTTGGTGCAAGCTTCTGATTGGAACGTAACACCACTGATTTCTGACGATATGGTTGGAGTTTAACAAACACATAATCGCCAATCTCAAAGCTTCTATCAGTTCGATGTCCATCCGCAAATTGCTGCATCCTGTGCTGAGCTCTAAGCAAGTGAAACTTTACATCAAAAGCATATCCTCACGATCTTGCAAACATTTAGCCACCACGGCAACCTTTGATTCTCCAGGAAGGTAAGGCAGATGAATAGGTGGTGCCTGACCATAAACTGCTTCGTAAGGAGTAGTATGAATCGAAGTATGGTAGTTAGTGTTGTACCAATATTCTGCCAAAGGAATCCATTTACTCCAAAGATGAGGTCTGTCACTACACATACAACGAAGATAGGTCTCAACACACCTATTAACCACCTCCGTTTGCCCGTCACTCTGAGGATGATAAGCGCTAGACATGTTGAGAGTAACTCCTTGCAACCTGAACAATTCCTGCCAGAATTCACTCAAGAATACTGCGTCCCTGTCACTCACTATGGAACGCGGAAGGCCATGAAGCTTATAGATGTTATCCAGAAAACTCTGAGCCACCGATGAAGCAGAATAGGGATGTGACAAGGCAATGAAATGAGCTGCCTTGGTCAATCTATCAACCACCACCAATATAACAGATTTTCCAAAAGACAGGGGCAACCCATCAATGAAATCAAGTGATATATCAGTCCAAATTGCCTCAGGAATAGGTAAAGGTTGAATCAAACCCGGATAAGCTGCGGTATCATACTTACACCGTTGACAAACTTGACATTCCCGGATGAATTTTTGTATATCCTTGGTCATACCTTTCCAGTAAAATAAGCTCTTGACCCTCTGATGTGTCACATCACGTCCAGAATGACCACCTGAACTAGAGCAATGTAACCACTGTAAAATAGAAGTCCGTAAAACCTCACTCATAGGAACCACAATTTTGCTTTTCCTCCTTAGAATACCCTGAGACCAAGTAAAACTCTTTTTGCTCAGCGGTTTCTCTTCCAACTCAGTGATCAGCTCTTTAATCCTTACATCCACTTCATACGCCTCTTGAATTTGCTTTAACAAATCACATTCTAATACTGACATTGCCATGTGTAAGATCTCCGAACCATCAACACGTGATAAGGCATCTGCTACAACATTATCCTTTCCCTGTCGGTATTGTATCTCATAGTCAAACTCCAGTAACTTGGGTAGCCACTGCTGCTGAATTGGAGTATTCAAGCGTTGTTCCAGTAAGTACTTGAGGCTCTTCTGGTCTGTTTTGATAACAAAATGACTCGTCAAGAGATAGTGACGCCACTTCTGCACCGCAAAGACCACTGCTAACAACTCCTTCTCGTAAATTGACAAGTTTAACTGTTTTCCCTTCAAATGTCTACTTATGTAGGCTATAGGATGTCCTTCCTGCATAAGGACTGCTCCAATTCCTTGCCCACATGCATCAGTTTCTACTACAAATGGCTTATCAAAACAGGGTAATGCTAGCACAGGAGCCTCACATAAAGCTTCCTTAAGCTTCTCAAATGCCAACTCTGCTTCAGAAGACCACTCAAAACAATCCTTCTTCGTAAGCATAGTCAACGGTTTAGCAATAGTACCAAAGTTCCTCACAAAACGGCGGTAGTAACCCGCTAAGCCAAGGAATCCCCGGAGCTGCTTAAGAGTAGAAGGAAGAGGCCATTCTCGTACTGCAATCACCTTCTGTGGATCAGTAGAAACTCCCTTCTCTTGAATATAATGGCCTAAATACTCTACTCTATTGGTTGCAAAAGAACATTTGCTTCTCTTGGCATACAACTTATGCGCCCCTCATCAACTCAAAAACCCTCCTCAAGTGATCTACATGAGCTTGGACTGAAGAACTATATATCAAGATATCATCAAAGAATATCAACACTCCCTTCCTCAATAATTCCTTGAAAACAGCATTCATCAGTCCCTGAAAAGTAGCAGGAGCATTAGTTAAGCCAAAAGGCATGACTAAGTATTCAAAGTGACCACTGTGTGTCTTGAAAGCAGTTTTATGAATATCAGTTGGTTCCATTCGAACTTGATGATATCCAGCGCGTAAATCGATTTTAGAATAGATTTTAGACCCCCCCAGCTCATCCAACAAGTCTTCAATCAAAGGTATTGGAAATCTATCTTTAACCGTCATCAAGTTCAGTCCACGATAATCTACACATAGACGCCAACTCCCGTCTTTTTTCTTCACCAAAACCACAGGAGAAGCATAAGAACTGGAGCTATGTTGAATGGTTCCTGCTTCCAACAGTTCTTGGACCATTTTATCAATTTCATTCTTCTGGTATAGAGCATAGCGGTATGGTCTCTGATTAACCGGGTTAGAACCTTCCAGGAGAGGAATTTTGTGGTTGTGATGCTCACGGAACGGTGGTAACATCTTTGGCTCAGCAAAAATATCAGCAAATTCGTTAAGTAATGATGATATTTCTGGAAACTCTGCTACTTCTTCATCCATCATTTCAACTGAACAGAGATTCATTACGTTTGGTTCCTCCATTGTCTGAACACAAAGTATTGATAACTGCACTTCCTCCTCTCTGTACAAGTTCAATTTATGCGCTTTCATCTCCCTCACTGAACCACTCTTCACTCCATGTAACAGCACCGACTTCTCTCCACGTTTAAACTTCATTGTTAGTTGCTGGAAATCCCAAGTAATAGGACCCCATTGCTCTAACCACTGAACTCCCAACACCATGTCACAACCTCCCAGTGGAATCACCATAAAGTCCGCAGCAAAAGAATTGTGTTGAAAATTCCACTGTAAATTTTCAACTTTCGCTGCCACGTCAAGCTTCCCTCCACCAGCTACTGCCACCTTTGTTCGATCAGCCGGCAACAATATACATTCTAACTTCTCAGCAATCTTTTGATCAATAAAGTTGTGTGTTGACCCGGTATCAATCAACACAAAGATAGAACGTTTTCCTGAAAATCCTTTAACTCTCATCGTTTGATAACCAGAAACACCAGTGACTGCATTAACCGAAATCTGAGCACAATCACACTCTTCCGTCTCCACTTCCTGCCCTTGATCCAAAACTTCCATTACTTCATCCTCGGCCTCCATCACAAATAGCTGAGTCTTCTTGTGTTTCATATAGTGCCCCGGTGTATACTTCTCATCACAAAAGTAACAGAGACCAGCAGCACGACGCTTACTCATCTCCTCTTGTGACAAAGGTTTCATCTGTTGCCCTTCGTGTGGCTTCTCCACCTTAACTCCAATATTGAACTTGTTTTCACCCTCCTTCTTGTAAGACATAATGCCCTTGCTATTATTTTGTGATTTAACTTGCGACCAATTTGATTGTATCGGTTTCTTAGGGTGAGCTTTCTCATACAAGCGCCCAAGCATCAAACATTGACGAACAGATTGAGGCTGAAACATGCGAACATGCATCTGCGTGTCAGTCCGCAAACCTGCCAGATAAGCACTCACCAAGTATTCCTCTGAAAGCTTAACTCTCACACGAATCAACTCAAACTTCCCATGATAATCCATTATTCCATCAGTCTCCTGTAATTCCTTCAATTCTGCAATAGGATCATCTAACACATCTTCAAATCTCTCTACCAACAACGTTCTATAAGTTAACCAATCATATAGAAGATCTTGACCTACATCAGACTGCATCAGCGATTGATGCCAAACCGAAGCTAAACCATCAAAATGCATAGAAGCTAAGCCAACCTTCAGATCCGACGGAGTATTATCCATCGAATAGAACTGCTCAACCTTCGATAACCACTCATTCACATTCTCACCATTGAATCTCGGAAAATCAAGCTTCGTTAACCTCGTCATTCCAGAGTAATGTTGGTTAGCCATACCTGATCTTCCTTTTCCCGACTCAAACGAATTTGACATTGGCGACGGACGATCCGACCTCCGGTCTTCACTCGTAGTAGCTTGTCCCTTCGAATACGAGATTAAACGAATCGCTTCGAAAATCTCTGCAATATGTTTATCGAGCTTGAGATTGAGTTTCTCAGCTTGATCCTCTAGCTTATCCTCCAACACTGTGATTCTCGTTCTCAACGATCCTTCTACCTCACGAACTGTGGCTTCCTTCAACAATGATTGAGATCTCGTTTCCGCCATAGCTTCCGAAAGATCGACAGAGCTCTGATACCTTTAATAACGAAAAAACGTAATCTCCAATTAATCACTCAATGTAACACACACAGAATCCAACGTTCATGAAACGCCGATCCTTACTCAGTATGAAGAATCACAAATGATCTTCATACCTCCAAATCCAGAACTAAGAAGAGAGAGAGTAACAAACTTTCGAATTTCAAAGATAAAAAAGAAATGTTCTCGAAAAGCAACTATTTAAACGAAATGTTTATCCGTTGCCCAAAACGACGTCGCAGCCACTTGACCTCCAAACGACGACGTTTTATTCTCTTTTTATTAAAACTCCTCCGACTTCCTTCTCTTCCCTCCTTTCCTGTATCAGTATTACCAAGGTTGGTTGTAGTTGAGTATCAGCTGCACGATATCTGGCACGAGGAACGGTCTTAGGTGGCTATTGTCACTCTCTATTTACGTCTTGCTTTGCTTGAGGGAAGATATGAGTAGTCTATGGGGTTTATCAGATTTAGAGTTGCAGATCAGTGTGTTTAGTTAATCCCTACCTCTTAGATGTGTAATGCTGAGAAAAGATGTGTGTTGATTGGTGCAGGAGAATGGATTGCTACATGTTCCCAAGGGACAAGGCACAAACCCCTCAAGCTCAGATGTTTTCTGATCCTAACATGGCCATGGATATGATGAAGAAGAACCTTTCCATGATTATTCCACAGGTATATTGAATTTGAAAGTGCTTCATCTATGTATTTGCATTCTTTGTGATATTTGAAACTGCTTTTGCTTACCTTTTTCTGCAGACTCTCACTTTTGCATGGGTCAACTTCTTCTTCTCTGGATTTGTTGCAGGTTTTGCTTCCTATAGAAATTTAATATATACTTATTTATCACTCTCGTTGATGCTCTAGACTTATTTATCACTCTCGTTTATATTACAGCCAAAATACCATTCCCACTGACTCAGAGGTTCAGGTCAATGTTACAGAACGGCATCGACTTGAGCACTGTCGATGTTAGCTATGTGAGTAGTCGTTCGTGGTAAGTACCCAAGTTACATAAAGCACTCATTGTTATCTTAGCCCTTTTCCGGATTTTCCAATATGCTAATCATATTTGCTTCTGTATGTGGCCCATATTCTTGTTTCATGAGCTTTTCTTTCACTTTTCAGGTACTTTTTAAACTTGTTTGGATTAAGAGGCTTGTTTAGTCTCATTCTAGGAGATGAAAATGGTTAATATTTTCTCATACTAATCTTTAAAATATAAAATTTTGTAAGCTTTGGTAGTTATGGTATACATTTTGCTTCTTATCCAGCCATTGATGACACACAACGCATGATGCAAATGGGTGGGTTTGGATTTGATGCATCAAAGGTATTCATATTTACCTTTCCTTTTGTGATCATTGTCAATGTGTTGTTCAAATGTTACCCTATTTTTCGCCTTCGATCTTTGGCCATACCTAACTCAGTATCATTGCATTGCAACTTTGATCAGAGCTTGGGTGCAGAGAAAGATAGTCTCGACATAATTCAGCATGATTGGGCTCTACCTCGATTCGAGCAGCGTGCAGAGTCTGTATTGAGAAAACTCGTGAAGTAGAGACAAACACGATATGGTTTCAGAAAACAAAACGTTGAAACCAGATAAGCTCTGTAGAAACTTCAACATGAACCAAATCTAAACACTTGAAGTCTTCTGTTTCAGCTGGTAGATTCTGCTTCTGTTTTTGCTTTTTCTTTTTCTTTTTGCTATAACTGTGCTCTCTATAAAATATTCTCCAAATCTATATCCGGTTTATTTTGGTACGGTGTGATTTAGCGTGTGTTACAAAATTGGAGTGCTTTGGTTTATTTCGGTAAGATTTGAGATGGTTTAGTATTGTAACTAGATTGTCATTTTATAGGATAAAATTACATAGTATGACTTATTCATATAAAATTCTACAAATTTTCTTTTCATATGGAATGCAATAGAATAGACTGATCATTTTATCAATCTTGAAAATAAACAATTTTTAAAAAAAAATTATTAGTTGATAAAAATAAATGAGATGATTTTTGTATATTTCTATTCAATTATTCTATTTCATATTTAATTATTTATTTTGGATAAAAGTGGGGGCTTATGAATGAATAGGTAAAAAATGATACGATTGTTGCAATTTCTTGTGCTAATTGTATAATTCTCTATTCTAGATGTGCTTGGTGCAACTTCTAATTCAGGGAAAAAAACAATAACATATTTACTCTTAAGCTTTTTAGTTAGTCTTAAACCAGTATTTTACAGATTTTGCTTACTTTTGATTATTCGTTATTTGGAGAAAATTTGGGATTTTAATTTATCAAAAAAAAAATGTTGATTCAGATTTTACACTTTTTAACATTCGTTGTTGTTAATTATTGTTCAGCGAATACTCAGATACTATATGCTTTTTGAGTTTTGCCCAATCAGGTGTTATACAATAACAAGTCATTTTATATTGGTAAACCAGGGCACTGATGCTAAACTTCAATCTAAGTTCTCTTCAAACAAAGTATGAAAATAAAAGCCTCCTAATAAAAAAACCAAAGCAAGAAAAGAATCGAATTATTCGTTCGTTGTGTCTGTAAAGAGTTGTTTGAATATCTAAAGAGCATGGGAAGCAATGGTTCAAAGAACAAGAAGGAATAAAGAGATAACAAAAGAGGTGACGTGAAGGAATTAAACTTTGAAAGTTAAGAGAGAAATAGAATCAGGCAAGAAAGCAAGAAAGATAAAGATGAAAGGGAAAGCATTATAATGACCGATGAGTGTCATCTTTACATATGTCCAAGTGTACCACCACACCTAATAGTGAACTAACATTAATTTTGTTTTGGACGTAAATGAGATTTTCTTAGCATATAATCTTTGCCTTTATGATGTAACTTTCTTATTGGCCATGTCTTGTTTGGATAATAATGTGTTTATCGAAAGTGATGTTTTGAGATTGATTTTTAAAGATATTGATGCAAGATTTGTAAACACCTACAACTTAGAGGCATATCAAACATGCTTTCAAATTTTGAAGTTTTTGATCTTTCACGAGTTTTTAAACTCTTAAATTTTGTCATAAAACATTTTTTTTCACTTTAGTCCTTATTATGTAATTTACATAATTCTACTAATAGTAAGCTTTGTATCATTTTAATATACTTAAATATATTTCAGTTAAATATTAAAATATATCTTTACGTATATGTTATTATTGATACATAAAAAACATAAATATCTTAAAATTTAAATTTAAATAATATTATGTATATATAATTTATCTATTTCTTAAATTTATGCACTCTCTTTCAAGAAATTAAAGATCTTTTTATTCGTTGAAACTAAAGTGTATATATATATATATATGAGTTAGCAATATTATGTTTTGCAATTTTAATTTGTATTTATTACTTATTTATAAAAGTTTAGTGCTTAGGATTAATAACTATGAAGGTTGAAGACTTACAAAAAGATTTAAAGATATATTTGAAATTCATGAATAGAAGAACAATTCATTTTCAAACTCTCATTTTGTGTATCATCTACCTTAAAATAAGATTCCTTATTAGAGATGCTCTATTTCTCTGGGCTAAGAGTTAAAAGCTATACAATTGAAATACTTTGTTTAAGAGGAAGGACATTTAAAAGCTAATTTTTTCAAAAATCAAAGGAAGACACTCAATGTACCGACTATTGCTAAAAGAGATTATTCTCTATATACTATGCTTTACTAGAATGTTTTTTCTTGGAGAATTTTCAAAAATACCACTTTATATCACTTTTTATTTTTATCTTTATTAAAGAGACATTTAAAAAATACCTCTTTTTTAAGGGGTAATTTTTTTTAAAATTAATTAAAATCATAAATTTTACATTCCTAAATCCTACCCCCACCCTACACCACCAATTAACTCTAAACCCTAAATCTTAAATTAATTAACCCAAAGATTATAAGTGTGTTTTTTTCTCTAAAAAATAAAAATAAAAGTGATTAAAATATTTTTGAAAAATAGTACAAAAAGTGGTAGGTATTTTTTGATAATTTCCTTTTTTTTCTTTCTTCTTTGTAAAGAAAGAGCATGCCACTACTAAAACCGATGACTCCAGTCAAAAAGAATTTCATCCAGTATCCATAAGGCAAGAATGGCTAACGATTATTGTTTGAACTTTCTTATGAAGATGTTAACCATATATGAAGTATCAATTGTCCACTCTGCGTAATATATAAAACACATAATAAGATGATATTATTCTCTATATGGTATGATAAATTACTTATAGTTATTTTTTAGAATTCCTTATATGTTTTTTAAAAAATTCAACAAGTGATATACAATATTCTTTCAAAAAATCTATATATTTTAAATCAAATTTCAAATTTACATATTATACTTTTGAAGAGATTAAAGTAAATAAGATTCAAAACTGAATAGAAAATTGAAAAGTTAATCACAAGAGAAATGATCGAAAATGTATGTATATATATATATATATATTAGGTGTATATTGTAAAATAGCCATTTTGGTTATCTGATCAATTATATAATTTTGTAAGTTTTGCTCCAAATTTCCCTCAGGAATTTGATTATGATGTTTCGTGACGTTACATGATAAAGACGGGTTTAATTAATTTGTTCTCCACGCGCCGCACACATAAACACTTTAAGCATCATAACATAGTATACACACTTTACTAATGTTTTTACCTGTAAATATGACGCATCAATATGCTCAACAAATATTTTTGATTAATTTTAATTCCATTTTTTCCCAAGATCAGTTCTATAAATACCCTCCATCCCTTAGCTTAACTCACTCACAATTCTCCTTGCTTTTCTATATATAAACACACTTCTTCCTTCCATTGTTCATATCTTTCTTCTTCAGAGTCTCCCAATGGCTGGTGTTGAGGAAAGTCTTTTTTTTTCTCATTTTAAAAATTTCATGTCATATTTTTACCACTAGTTTAAGAAGTCTCCACAAGAGATCATTCAATTGATATTGATGATACATATGTGATATATATCCTCAACCATTTGATAAAATATGTGTGCAAGTGCTTTTACATCTCCTTTTGAGAATCATTTTTTATATGGCTGATCATGAATATTATGACTCATAACGCAAAGCACGGTCGATTTCTTACCGCAGGTGGAGAAAACAGTACCAAACACAGAAGAGAAGACGACCACGACCGGGGCAACAGCGGTCGAGACGCCTAGGAAACCATCCATGCAGATGACTCAGCCACTGCTGTTGAAGTTGAAATCAAAGAAGATAAAGAAGCACCAAAGGTAGAGAAAGAAACTGAAAAAACCGAGACAGCTCCGGTTAAAGAGGAGAAACCTGCTGAAACTCCGGCAGCTGTGGAGGAAAAAGATGTTAAGCCAGCGGCAGAAGAGGAGAAGACTGTTGAGGTCAAGACAGCCTAAGATGCTTGTCTTCCTCCCCCATGAGAACATTTCTGTTTTGTTTCTGTTTTGTTTAAATCCTATATTTTCATCTTAATAATAAGATAATCCAGGTGCTATTGTTGTAATGTTTATTTAATATATAATGATATTATGTGTTTTCCTTTTTCTTTTTTTATTCTTGTCTTACGAGCAGTGTTTGAAAACCAAATCGCACCGATCGGGACCATAACTCGCTCTTCTAATCAATTTCCCGGTTGTGTTAAAAACCAGATTTGAAATTAACTACAAACCTAGTGAAATCAGTCAAACATGCTGAAATCGATACCCGATTCGATATTAAAACCCAATTTTCTAAATTTAATGTTAAAAAAATAAAAACAAAAATTTTAAAAAGATTTCATAAACAGTATATTGTTTTTTAGTATCTATCTAAATAAATTAGTTTTCATTATAATTTTATATATTTTTGAAGTTGTCATTTATTTTATATAAGTTTTAGATTTTAACAATATAAAGTGCGTATAGAAAATATTTATAGTTACCCGTATATATATAGTTGCTTAATTTAAAATTAATTTATAATCCAGTTAAATCGGCCCGATCATTGATTCTAACAACAACGCCAAGTTAATGTTTAACATTGCTTATGAGACATTGAGATGGTCTAGGGCATGATTATCCCATAGAACCTTTTGGTTTCTAAATATATATTTTTCTTTTTGTCATTATAAAAAAAATTAAAAAATAAATTAATGGTATGACCGCCACGTGTCAATGGCACCCGCAAACAGTTTAAGAAACAATTTCTTAGATAGTTACTTTTGTAAGCGGTTTTTTAATTTCTGGAACCCACCTTAAAACCCTTTAAAAACCCCCTTAATCATGGTCTTAAAGACACTTTGATGTCGGCCTATGCAACTTAATTACTTAGGATCAGGTTCCCACGCCAAAACGATGTCGTTTACAGTTTTTCTTTCTTAGCACAAGTTTCCAAATTAAATTAATTTATACATTAGTTACAGAACACATATAAATTAAGAAAGGTTTCACCTTCCTCTCCCGGTCATAAAGCGAGTCTTGACCACACCTAAATCTAGCTATACACCAAAATGGCACCAATCTACCAACTTACAAGATCAGATATATATATAGATATATATATAGATGAAGATTTACTTTGATAATTACATTCACCATTTCCCGAAGCTGGAACTGACATGATCTTGAGCAATGAATCGAGACGTTGTTCCATGAGTGCACTCGTTGGATACTTTGTTAGACAGAGACGGTAGATAGCAAGTATTGAGACGTTGGAAGACGATCATTAGCTTCATGTAATCTGTATATATACAGCTTCGTGATGATAACCCTCTAAACCCTTCCACTGGTATAAACTTACTCGATGGTCCAAAAGAAGAGTACACTCCTCCTTTCTTCCTCTGTCATCTTCTTCATAATCTACACAAATTCAAAAAACTAAGTTGCCAAGTTCAATAGTTAACGTTAATATTTTAAGTGTTTACCTTCCAGAACCAGTTTTATTTGGCGGTCTGTGTCGTTGAATCCATTGTACTCTGTATGAGCTTTCCAATCATCTACACTTATAGGGTTCTCTCCTCCTCGAAGCATCCCATCAAAGTCCTCTAAGTATATTCGTTTGAAAAGGCTGATACAGAGTCAGAAAGGATATCAGAGAAGCCCTTGGAGAATCTCTCTACATGCTGGGAGATTGATGCTGCAAACCGTTGCTTGATTAGGAGTTTAAACATATTGTTCCCTGTTCTGGGCTGTTTGACAGCAATGGATTTGCCGTCTGGAAGTAGCTCTACTGTCTCTCTTTTCCCCAGCTCCTCGGTTTCCAGCTCAAAAGTTAGACCAAGACCGGCGTTGAGTCGAAGAATGCTGGCATCCATCTTCTTTAGAGGCATACCGTGCATTCTGCATGACTAGTGATGTTTTGACATGACTCGATCCGTGTCCTTGATGTCTTCTAGAACTGATTCCGGGATGGCAACTGTGTGGAGAATACACGGTCGAAGAGCACAACCTGACGTTGAACTTGTGCATCAAAGCATTTAAGACATATATGACATCGCTAACATGTGAACTCGAAGTACTGAGATGTAAGGGATCCACCTGAGATGGCTGAATGTACACAACAGACTTCATTGTTCATCTGGAGAGCAAAACCATAAGTGACGTGACACAACAGCCTTGCTCAATAGAATTATTGTTTCTGTCAGTTTCAGAGCTTACTGATGCATGCAGGCCTTCATATACTTGGTCTTGGCTGTAATAAAATCATATAAAGTCTTATCACTAAGCATTCATATATAATCCTAAGGT
>CAJHQP010006015.1:0-41437 GCA_905132765.1 Moricandia arvensis
TCTACCTGGTTGTCACAGTGCATGGTCATTGGTGTAGTGATCTCTATACCCAAGTCCTTTAGCAGTCCCTTGATCCATATGAGTTCCACTAGTTAGCTTCCTCATAGATCGGTACTCTGCCCAACCCTTGAGAAAGACATCACCTTCTGCTTCTTGCTCTTCCATGTGACCAAATTTCTTCCAATAAAGGTGCAGTAGCCAGTTGGTTGGTATCCTATCAACTCTGTCTCCAGCACAATCATCATCACAATATCCTACCACTTCATACATGAATTGCAAGCAATCCATACACCTTGACCAGGAGCTTCTCTCAAGTATCTCAACATCCTCTCCACCATGTTCCAGTGATGTACCTTAGGGCTTGCATATGCTGACTGACTTGGTTCACAGCAAAGCATACATCTGGTCAAGTAATGGTTAGGTATATAAGCTTGCCCACCATTCTTCTATACTTCTTGACATCTTCAAAGATAGTATCTTCATACTCCCCCTCTCGCAGAACTTTGTAGCCTTCATACAATGGAGTTTTGGCTTGTCTTCCTCAAAGGTTTCCTGCCTCATTTAAGAGATCACGTGTGTACTTCCTTTAGGATAAGAAAAGGCCTTCTTTGGATCGACACATTTCAATCCCTAGGAAGTACTTTAACTCTCCCAAATATTTTATATCAAATGTGGATTTGAGAAAAGCCTTGGTTGAGACTATACCTTCCTTGTCACTTCCAGTAATGATAATGTCATCTACATAGATGAGAATGACAATGATCTCTTGCTTGCTGGTTAGTGTGAAGAGAGTATGATCAGCCTCTGATTTAACAAAACCTCTTCCATTGAATGTAGTGCTTAGCTTGTGATACCAGGCCCTAGGAGATTGCTTCAGACCATAGATTGCCTTCTTTAGTCTCCATACATTTCCAGGCTTGACCATGTGTTTTAAACCAGGTGGTGGTCGCATGTATACTTCATCCTCTAGCTCTCCTTGTAAGAAGGCATTCTTGACATCCATCTGCCATAGATCCCATCCTAAGTTTCACTGCCACAGAGAGGAGTATCCTTATGGTATGGAGCTTGGCCACTGGTGCAAATGTGTCTAGATAATCTTCCCCAATACTTGGGTGAACCCTCTTGCAACCAGTCTAGTCTTCTTCCTTTCTGGTTTCCCATTTGCCAAGTATTTGTTGGTAAACATGAGGCGGCTGGTGACTGTTTTATTTCCCTTTGGTAACTCAGCTTCAAACCAGGTACCATTCTTCCACCATGGCACCAATTTAATCACCAACTGAAGCTCTCCACTCTTCATCCTCCATGTGATGTGATCATGGACCGGATCACTAAGGAGAACAAGGAGAGTCTAGATGAGTCACATGATGCCACAATGCACCAGCAGCCTGGTGAAGATGCCTAACCATTCCAGAAGGGTCCCATGACTCGTTCCAGAGTCAAGAAATTTAAGGAGACTGTTGTAGGATTACTCACTTCACATTCACAACAATAAGAAAGTCTTGGACAAGGTTTGATCCGAGATGTCTTGAACACCATTCAAGCCATCTCTACATCAAGCTGAGTTAGTGTCTAGGCAAGACATTTGGTGTGTGCTCTTTTCCTTGCTTTTGGTTTTGTCCCACGAGGTTTTCCGGAGGAAGGTTTTTAACGAGGCCACGACTTGTCTTACAAATCACTTAGGCTCTATCTCGGCCCATGACTAGTAGAAGTATTGACATTTTTAAGCTTATGTTATGTTTAAACTATAGTTTCCATTTTTCTTATTTTCGAAACCCTAGAGAGCATGTTCTATGGTTTCTTTTATTTAAGGGTTTTCCCTAACCCTATTGTACTCAAGCAATCAATAATCAACGAGTTCTTTTCTCTCTTGACGGCTCTCTCTCTAGAAAGTGTGTCGAGTGTTTCTGGTGTGTAGTATCCAGAGCTTTAAGGGTGATTACTTGGTGTGTCATATCCGAGCTAATCATCTAGGAGTATCAAGAGTCTTCTCATCCCTCTTGTGTTACCATTCATTCCACAAACCTTGAAGAACTTGAGTCCCTTATTCGTTCTTGCAAGGATCTATCATCCCCATCAACCAAAGAGCATCCTAGGGGCGCATCAAGTGGTATCAGAGCAACTTTGGTTTAGGAAGTATTCTTTCTCTCTTAACTTTCTGTTTCATCCACAATAAACCTTTGTTAACTTGAAGAAGAAGAAGATCTAGGTTGTTTAGGCTGCTCGAAAATCTTAGAGAGTTTTAGACAAAGTTTAAGAGATTTTCCTTTTTGCTTGGTAGGCGGAAACCCTAATCAATTTATCCCTAGCCGCTATCCTTTTTTCTCTTATCTTGCCGAGCAAGCTTAACTTTTTGTTGACCTTTTCCTTTTTGCTTCTCTTGTTTGCCTAGAATCTTTTTACTGGTTATCTTGTTTTCCTTTGTGCAGGAAGCAATGGGGACCGAGTCTGAAGAAGAAGCTGAGCTAGTCCGGAAGAACAAGCTGCTCGTGGAAGCCATGACTGCCCAACTGAATCAGTCAATGGTAGCAATCATGACCGAGATGATGAGGACCAGTCTTAATGAACTCCGCTGAGAGTTCAGAGAAGAAGTAAGGAGAGCTACTGGTCAAGGTCCCAACCGAGAGACTAGGAGAGAAGAGGGATGTCATGTCCCCGATCCTAGCCAGGATCGTTGGGACGGACAATGGTACAAGAAGACGTACCAGCAAGACCTTAGGGTCTAATCATGAGGTATCATGGTCCGGGAAGCAGGTTAAGTGCATCAGGAAGCTGAGACTTAACCAGAAAAGGTTGGAAATGAGCTTAATGCAGCTGTGAGGTGTGAGGAAGAGCTCAAAACAGCTCAGGACAGCTTGAGGCAGATCAACCAAGCTCTGGGTAAGATTTGGTAGCTCCGGGAAGCTTAAGGTAGCTGGACAAGAGTATAGACAGCTGGACGATGCGCGGATGAAGCTCGGACCAGCTGGAAGGAGCTCAACCAGCTAGGAGTAGCTCAGTGGTAGCTCACTCCAGGAAGGTCAGCTAGCTGGAGCTGATGGACTAGCTCACTCAGCTGGAGCAGCTAGTGGTCAGCTCATCTCAGCTCGGTGAAGTGTTATGGTCCGGGCCGGTGTGGACGGGTCATGGGCGGTTATGGGTCTGGATGGGTCTTGCCTGATCCAGCAAGGGCCCGTGGGTCTTGGAAAACAAACCAGGGCTTCAGGAGGACGAATGGGCCTTGTTCCAGGAAGCCCACACGCACAAAAAGGGCAGTTGGGCGGTTTTGGGCAGAAAGGGTGGGAATGGGCAGTTTGGCAGTTTTGGGCAGTTTGTGCCCCCAATTCGTGCCTGTTCGCCCAGAGACAGTTACCACGCCTTCTCCTATAAATATAAGACCCTCTGCACGAAATTAATCAGTCAGAAACACAAGGCAAACCTCTGCCAAAATCCAGAGAGAAAAGGAGAGACAGAAATCTGCTTATAGGTGTATATGGTGGAGATTAAGCAAGAAGAAGAGGAGGATTGTTTGGGGAAGGCAAGGCCGACTGGAGTGGATCCCAGAGGCACGCCTGAGACTCCTTCTACATCCTGGAAATAAGGTAAAATACAGAGACATGGTCGGAATCAACAATCAAAGACCAAGAGTGG
Source organism: Moricandia arvensis (assembly GCA_905132765.1). Classification (NCBI taxonomy): domain Eukaryota; kingdom Viridiplantae; phylum Streptophyta; class Magnoliopsida; order Brassicales; family Brassicaceae; genus Moricandia; species Moricandia arvensis. The sequence continues at coordinate 3,628 of CAJHQP010006015.1, forward strand.
TGAGAAGACAACAAAGAGGCAGTTTTGGGGAAGATCAGTGGGAAAGTTATGAACGACCCATTGATGAGTTTTGATCCGTTTTGTTGACATCAAAATAATCCTCCAGAGTCTGAGAACACATGAAAATGGTCAGAGAAGGAGAAGGATCGTGGCCAGAAGGATCGATCCTCTAAGGTTAGTGGTGTGGATCATGTAAACCAAAGGCATGGACCATTGTGTGAGAACATGTGGTTTATGATCTCTGGAACTCTGATCACGCCCATTTCTGTTTGTCTAATTCTTATATCTTCCTCTCCTGATATGTTTATTAGAGTTTGGTGATCACGACGGCCTTCCCATGGACCAAGCATAAGGCTGGTTCCATTGGACAGTTTATCGGCCAGAAATGGGTTCCATGATCCCAAACTACTCTATATGCGTTTGTTTGGCTTGAAATCTTGAGGATAGATGTTTTAGGATTTATAAGAATTATTGGAGAAGACTAGACACGATTTGGACTTGATTTGCTCAAAAACCATATTTTGGTCCTTGGGCTGATTGGGTCGGATCATAGGGTTCGGGGCGGTTTCTGGAGAATCCGACCATGGATTCAGTCTAGTTAGGATTTATCACGAATTTTCATGAATTTTATTTAGTTTTTGGACCACTTTTGAAAAAGGGTCAGAATTGGTCTAAGATGGTCCTTAGGCGCAGAACCATGCAATTGCTTAGGTTTGTGGTTAGGTTATCGGATTATTATGTATTGATTGCGCTTGAGTGGTTATAGAACATGTCTGCTTGTTGTCATACTGGTACCTGAGGGTAAGGCTGGTACTGGGTGGCGTGGACCACAAGTATGGAGCTGGTTGTGATTATGCAGGGAAGGTCAGGTGTGATCTGATCATGGCAAGGAAGGACGACCTGATTCATGGATGATTGATCAATGTGTCTGATCTGATTGATCAATGTGTCTGATCTGATTGATCAAAGGGTGCATCGGTTGTAAGAGCAAGAATGATCAGGTTCAATGGGACATGGTTCCATGGCCGGTTAGGTATGTGTGAAGACTCATCAGGTCTGAGTCATGTGGGGTGGTTGGTCGATTGACTTGGGATCTGATGAGTATTGTTAGTCCAAGAGAGGGACTTGGTATCATATTCTACAAAGCATAAGGATGATGCATGAGCTGAGAAGAGCCAGATGCATGTCATTTACCATTGAAGACTTCCCAAAGGTTACTTGGTCAGTGGGGATGGTTGGTTGAATGACTAAGTACCCAAGGGGAGATGTTTATACAGGTATAAGAGAGTTGGACGAGTTGGCAGGGAGCTGGGAGCAGCTAACTTGTAACTCTATCAGCTGGAAGAGAGTAGATGGAACCTCATGTGAAGTAATTCAGCTTAGCTAGCTGGATGAGCTAGTTAAACAAGCTGAGGCAGCTGGCCTTAGCTCGGATCTAGCTAGCTGAGGTGAGTTGGCTCGATGAGCTGGATGAACTAGCTAAGTCAGCTATGGGGATGAGCTAAACAATTCAGCTGGACCGATGAGCTAACAAGCTCCGTGGATGTGGCCAAGGTATGACTTAGCAAATACTTGGATAAAGTAGTATCTTGCTAGGATGCTGGTAGAACGGTTTAGGGGAATGGAACCTCAGAATTGTATGACCTGTACCATGTAAGGATCGATCTATAAGCTGTAAGGTAGTTAAGTGAACTAACCAAGGCATAGACGATTAGATTGGACAAGTGTTAGATTGGTTTTAGACCAATGGTTAATGTAGTATAATCCGCTGCGTATGAGTTGAACTGATCTAAACTAGGGAATGACTAAGGTAGTCTTGAGCTAAGATCTAAGTTAGCCCTCGCCTATGGGCGATAATAAAGATAAAGGGAGAAAAATTTAGAGGTTCGGTCCGGAAGAGGACTGAGCGACGTGAGGCTTGACTCCGGCCAGGAAGGCCGGATCGGGTCTTACAAGAGACCTCATGCAACTCGACAAGAGCATGCTGGTTCTGAGGAGATTGAAAACTACTATGAGCATATCAGTTCTTCCTCAAGACAAAGCCAAAGAAGACTTAGGCGTGGAAAAGATGGAAGGAAAAACCAGAGAGATGAACTTGCTGGTTTGAAGATCAAGATACCCCCATTCCATGGGAAAGCTGATCCGGATGATACCTTGAGTGGGAGAAGAAGATTGAGTTGGTCTTTCAGTGTAAGCAGTACACAAACCACAAGAAGATTCAAATAGCTGCTACTGAGTTCTATGACTATGCTCTAAGCTGGTGGGATCAGTACATCACTAACCGTAGGAGGAATGGAGAGGAACTAATTGAGACTTGGACAGAGATGAAGTCTATAATGCGCAGGAGGTATGTTCTGAGTCATTACCATAGAGACTTGCACCACAGGCTCAGGAAGCTTACTCAAGGTTCAAGATCAGTGGAGGAGTACTACTAGGAGATGGAGTTACTCATGCTAAGGGATAGCATATCCGAAGATAGAGAAGCAACAATGTCAAGGTTCCTGTGTGGTCTAAACCGAGAGATACAAGACAATGTTGAGATGCAACATTATGTGGAGTTAGAAGAGATGTTACACAAGGCTATTCTTGTGGAACAACAGCTCAAGAGGAAGGGACATTCACGAGCCAACTATGGATCCAACCGGTTACACAACACCAAGGAAGAGAAGTCACCTTATCCTAAGGAGTCTAAACCATATCAGAAGGACAACAAGCCCTATCCGAGGGAAGAAACCAAACCAAGCAGTGCTCTTGACAAGGGCAAGGGCAAGGCTGAGGCTTCTAGTTCCAGAGCTCGTGATGTCAAGTGTTTCAAGTGCCAAGGACGAGGTCATTATGCCAATGAGTGTACCAACAAGAGAGTCATGATCCTACTGGAAGATGGTGAGTATGCCTCAGAAGATGACAACACCGAGTCTGACCAAGAAGACACTGAAGAAGAGCATGAAGAAGGACCAGTCCAGGGAAAGCTTTTAGTAGCTAGAAGGCTTCTAAGCTTACAAACCAAGACTGAGGAGCTAGAGCAACGAGAGAACCTATTCTATACTCGGTGCTTGGTGCAAGGAAAGGTTTGCAGCCTCATAGTTGATGGAGGTAGTTGTGTGAATGCTGCTAGTGAGACAATGGTCAAGAAGTTGGGTTTGAAGCTTTAGAAGCATCCCAAACCTTACCGGTTACAATGGTTGAATGAAGAAGGCACCATGAAGGTTTCAAATCAAGTGCGCATTCCTTTGGCCATAGGGAGATATGAGGATGAAGTCTTGTGTGATGTGTTGCCTATGGAAGCTGGTCACATACTTCTTGGGAGACCTTGCTAATCTGATCGCCGAGTTATCCATGACGGCTTCACCAACAAGCATTCCTTTGAGTTCAAGGGTCGCAAGACTGTCCTGGTTCCCTTGACACCTAAGGAAGTTCAACATGATCAGATTCAACTCCAAAAGAACAAGGAGATTGATCTTAAACCAATTGGAAATAAGCAGCCAAACTTCTATGCAAACATGGGTGATATCAAAAGAACTCTCTACTCTAAACAATCAGCTATCTTACTTGTGTTTAAAGAAACTCTTTTGAACTTAACAGATTCTACACCGGTGTATCCGAGTGAAATGGTTTCTCTTTACAGGAGTTCCAAGATGTATTTCGAGAGGACAATCCCATTGGGTCACCTCCTTTGCGAGGGATTGAGCACCAGATAGACTTTGTTTCAGGATCTACACTTTCAAACTGACCAGCATACAGAACCAACCCGCTTGAGACCAAGGAGTTGCAAAGACAAGTGGAGGAACTGATGAAGAAGGGCTATATCCGAGAAAGTTTGAGCCCATGTGATGTACCAGTGCTCGTAGGGCCTAAGAAGGATGGTACTTGGCGTATATGTGTTGATTGTAGATCAATCAACAACATCACAGTGAAGCATCGCCACCCTATACCTAGATTAGATGATATGCTTGATGAATTGCATGGTTCTTGCATCTTTTCTAAGATAGATTTGAAAAGTGGTTATCATCAGATTAGGATGAAAGAAGGAGATGAGTGGAAAACTGCATTTAAAACTAAACATGGATTATATGAGTGGTTAGTTATGCCATTTGGATTGACAAATGCACCTAGTACATTCATGAGGTTAATGAATCATGTTCTTAGATCATTCATAGGCATTTCTGTTGTTGTATACTTTGATGACATCTTAGTATATAGCAAGACCTTAGAAGAACATATAGAACATCTTAGGGCTGTCCTGAATGTTTTGAGAAATGAAAAACTTTTTGCCAACTTGAAGAAGTGCACTTTTTGCACGGATAACTTGGTTTTTCCAGGCTTTGTTGTGAGTGCAGATGGAATTAAGGTGGATGACGAGAAGATCAAAGCCATCAAGGACTGGTCGAGCCCAACCTCAGTAGGAGAGGTGAGAAGTTTCCATGGGCTTGCTTGGTTTTATAGGCGTTTTGTGAGAGACTTTAGCACCATTGCAGCTCCCTTAAATGAAGTGATAAAGAAGGATGTCGGATTCAAGTGGGGAGTATTGACATGAAGACATGAATAAAAGATGGAGACATCAAGAGAAGAGAAGAACATCTGGTTATATAGTCCTGTGATATAGTCAACTATATGCTTCAACTACATCACAGGTTACATAGTCCTGTGATATAGTCGACTACATGCCTCGACTACATGCCTCAACTACATCATATAGTTGACTACATGCCTCGACTACATGCATCAACTACATCACAGTGTTCAGATTCGAAATTCAAATTCAAACTTGTTGATAACCGTTGGGGAGCAGAAGCAAGTGGACATTTGTTTATTATTTTCTCTTCTGCCTCCCTGTGTCTATATATGTTGTACTCCAGACCATTATTTAGTTTAAGGAAAAGAACTCCTTCTCTATTCTCTCTAATAAACACTTCTCTCTCTCTCTCTCCTCCAATTCTCGAATCAAACTCTCTGTTTTCTCTTGTGTTCTTCACTCTGTTCTTAACAAAACTTACAGAGAGAAGCACAAGAGAAGGATTTCCAATGCCTAAAATAGAAGCTTACTCAATCACCTCTTCTTATGCTTCCTGACTTTACAAAAACTTTTGAAATAGAATCTGATGCTTCAGGAATTGGAATTGGTGCTGTGTTGATGCAGGATAGGAAACCCATTGCCTACTTTAGTGAGAAGCTTGGAGGAGCCACTCTCAACTATGCAACCTATGACAAAGAACTCTATGCCTTGGTGAGGGCCTTGCAAACATTGCAGCATTACCTGTGGCCCAAGGAGTTTGTCATCCACACTGATCATGAGTCCCTAAAGTACCTCAAAGGGCAGAGTAAACTTAGCAAGAGACACGCAATATGGGTTGAGTTCATTAAGACCTTCCCATACGTGATCAAGTATAAACAAGGTAAGGAGAACATAGTTTCTGATGCACTATCTCGGAGGTATGTTCCCTTGACCACTCTAGATGCTATGTTACTTTGGTTTGAGGAGATTAAAGATATGTATGATACTGACCTTGATTTCAAGGAAGCTTATGCATCTTGTGAGAAGTTTGCTGCAGGACAATACTTTAGACAAGAAGGTTCTTGTTTTATGATAACAGATTGTGTTTGCCTAATTGTTCTTTGAGAGATCTCTTTGTCAGGGAATTCCATGAGGGCAGTCTAATGGGACACTTTGGGATTGCCAAGACCCTAAAAGTTTTGCAGGATCACTTCTATTGGCCGCACATGAAGAGAGATGTGGAGAGAATCCGTGGGAAGTGTGCTACTTGCAAGCATGCCAAGTCCCAAGTCCAATCCTAGGGTTTGTATACTCCTTTACCCATTCCACACCATCCTTGGAATGACGTATCCATGGATTTCATTGTTGGATTGCCTAGGACTTGAACCGGAAAGGACTCAATCTTTGTTGTTGTTGATAGGTTCTCTAAGATGGCACATTTCATAGCATGTCATAAGACTGATGATGCATTGCATATTGCTAAATTGTTCTTTAAAGAGGTTGTTCGTTTACATGGCATGCCTAGGACTATAGTTTCGGATAGGGACACTAAGTTTCTTAGTTACTTTTGGAAGACTCTTTGGTCTAAGCTAGGCACTAAGTTGTTGTTTTCTACTACATGTCATCCACAAACTGATGGACAAACTGAGGTAGTTAATAGAACTCTAGGAACACTCCTGCGTGCATTCATTAAAAAGAACTTCAAAACTTGGGAAGATTACTTACCACATTGTGAATTTGCATACAATCATGCCATACATTCTGCTTCTAAATATTCTCTATTTGAAATTGTTTATGGGTTCAATCCCACCTCTCCTTTGGATCTAATGCCTTTACCTGAGTGTGAAAGGGTTAGTTTGGACGGTAAGAAGAAAGCTGAGATGGTCCAACAAATCCATGAGAAGGCTAGACAAAACATTGAGCAGGAAACCAAGCTCTATGAGAAGCAAGCCAACAAAAGAAGGCGTGTGAGGGTCTTTGAAGTCGGTGACCAAGTTTGGCTTCACCTGAGGAAGGATAGGTTTCCCAATGAGAGGAAGTCCAACCTGATGCAAAGGGTTGATGGACCCTTCGAGATCATCCACAAGATCAATGACAATGCCTATAAACTTGATCTCCAAGATTTGAGGACAAATCCTTTTCAAGAGGGGGGGGGTGATGTGATCATGGACCGGATCACTAAGGATAACAAGGAGAGTCTAGATGAGTCACATGATGCCAAAATTTACCAGCAGCCTGGTGAAGATGCTCTAACCATTCCAGAAGGTCCCATGACTCGTTCCAGAGTCAAGAAACTTAAGGAAACTGTTGTAGGATTACTCACTTCACATCCACAACAAGAAGAAAGTCTTGGACAAGGTTTGATCCGGGATGTCTTGAACACCATTCAAGCCATCTCTACATGAATCTGAGTTAGTGTCTAGGCAAGACATTTGGTGTGTGCTCTTTTCCTTGCTTTTGGTTTTGTCCCACGAGGTTTTCCGGAGGAAGGTTTTTCACGAGGCCACGACTTATCTTACAAATCACTTAGGCTCTATCTCGGGCCAAGACTAGTAGAAGTATTTATATTTTTAAGCTTATGTTATGTTTAAACTGTTGAAATGAAGAAGGGAATAACCAAAAGAAGAATCTAGTTGATGATCCAAAACAAGTGCATCAAGAGAAGACAGTCAATACAGTCTGCTACACAAGCAACCGAGCTTACCCAACTTACCTTGAATGGCAAGAAAGGAGTGCGGAGGCTTAAGGAGATCTTGGCAACCTCCAGAAGTCATGTGTACTAAGTTCTAATGACAAGGATAATAAAAAGAAGGGAAGAGTTCGGATACTTGAAGAAGTTATTCCGTACATACTTGTGGTGCAAGTTAATCCGTACAGCCTTGCATTCTAAGAAACCAGCTAAGCTAGCATACTTTGGAGGGCAAAGAAAAGAGGAAAACACGTCTGGGTTTGAATTCAAATAGAGAGAAGACTGTTGGAGCTCAGTAAAGACAAGTGGGAATAAAATATATTAAAAGTCACATGTTCTCTTAACAGAAAGAGCTGTTGGTGTCATGTCCCTTTCTACTCCTGGTCGTGCCTCCCTTAGCATTTTCTGGTTGTTTCCCTACAGAAATAATTGCTTAGGATGTCCTAGATATATCATTAGTTTATGGTAAGCCTTTGCCTATTTAAAGGCTGCTTATAACATGTTGAAAATCAAGGAGAAAGTTCTTCTATCTTCATATTCTTGGTTACTTTCTCTCTGTCTCTCTCATTACACACGAAATTCTGCTGCTCTCTACTCTCTGGTTACCTAGGTTACTCATAATCTCTTATTCTCTCAGATTCTCTTCATAGTCTTCACTTATACTTCATCACTTGCATTCACTCTTCATCACTTACTCTTTCCTTCTCTCTGGTTCAAACAGAACCAGGAGCTTCTTGTCAGTTTACTCTACCTATTCATCTTCTGTTCTCACATGGTATCAGAGATTCCAAGCTCCTGAAACCTTCATAGCTTCCGCAAATCATCATCTTCTCAAAACTGTCTCCAAAACAGTTTCTTCTACATCTCTTTATCCACTGGTCCAAAGGTCTTCCAAGAGGGAAGAATCTCGCCAGAACTCAAGATAGGACAGTATACAAGTTTCTAGAACACAAGAAAGCTTCAGCTCAGTCCAGCAAGCATCATCAAAGGTTCAGTTTCAAGTTCTGTTTCTTGCAAAACCAGTTGGTACATTCTATTGTCCACTGGTCCAAATTCTCTAAGATGGAGAGCTCAAAGGAAATGGCGACTTCAGTAGCTTCAAGGAGTCCAAAGAAGAAGCCAAACCACCACATCTGGTCCAAAATGCTGAAGATAATCCATGGAAGAAACCATTCTTGGAGAAAGGTCACTAAAGAAGCATTACAGCTAAGCTGTTCTAATCATTCTCTGGCCAGCCATTCTGAAGCTCTGTTTCTGTTCAACAAAACCCACGACCAGCAAGAGGACAGGAGGGGTTTGAAGTGTCTCCTTGACCAGAAGGAGAGAATCAAGAAGAGGAGGTGTTGGACAGTCAATCCACACCACAAGCCCTTCAAATTCAAGTGATTGACAGCCATGGAGGTTCAAGGAACTAGCTCAGGTTCCTTGCTTGTAAGTTAACCTCCTTAACTCTAATAAGAGCTTGCTTAATTGTCTTAAATTGTTTATGGTTGTGTTGAGTGTGTTGTTAGTATCTTAGAGACAGTTCAATGTTACTAGAGTTGTTGAACCTAGTTTCTGTCCCATGATACTTAAACATTGTGTATGCACTGTTCTAGGAGTAAGTAAGCTTGCTAGCATGATCATATAGCATCTGGTTCAATCCATTTCATTGTTATCTTGTGCTAATGTTCGGTTTAGTCCATCATAGTGGACTGCTATGCATTTAGAAGTTGGTCTAAGCTACTGGTCCCTATGGTTTTGATGAAACTAGTAACCATGACCTTGTGTGATGTGCATTTAGTTGCTTGTTATCTCATGCTGTCTTGAGTTGAATCTTGTGCATTCATATAGCTATTGCTTAAAATTGTTGCTTGATGCCTATGTACTGTTCTAGGAGATTTCTAGCATTGTTTTGTCTTGTTCTTGTCTTAGCTCATTTGTTTGTCTTCTGTATGGTCTAGGCGAGTTTCTTAGAGCCTGTTGTGTGTATTGTTGCATTGTAGAGGCCTAGGAGAGTTTCCTGGTCATGTATTGCATTCATAGTTGTGTAGCTTGAGAAGATGAGTTGTATAGTCTATGCTACTGTCATAAATTGTCATTGCATTCTGCTGCTGATGCAATCCAGGACGAGCCAACCTTAGAGGAACCTGATGATGAACCTGAATGGATGCAAGAACCAAGTTATTATCAAGAAGATGGCGTGGATCAGGCCCAAAATGAAGATGTCTGTCTCTCAGCCCAAAAGAAGTCCAAATACCAGAAAGAAGATCCATTTGTCATATCTGTTGGGCCCATCACGAGATCCAGGTCCAAGAAACTAATTAAGAAGATTGTTGGCCTTATTCAGAACAAAGAAAGTGAAAAAGAGATCCTTGGCCCAATCACCACCATCCCAACCACCTTTAATTATTCTGCTGTTTCCTATAATAGCTAGTTTATTTATGTTTTTGTTTTATTTCTTTTCCCTAGGTGCTCATGCACGAAACTAAAATTCTCAAGGCCCTCATGCACGAGTTGCTCTTGATTTTCCCTTTAAATTGTTGCTTTGTTTCGGTTCTGAACTCAATCATCATTTTTATCAAAAACTCTTTTCTTCTTGGTGATTCATTTGTTCTTTGAACAACTTGATTGTGAGGTGTGTGAACCCAAAACAATCAACAAGCTCTCAAACTGACTGGTTTGTCGAATCCAGAGTGAGAGAGAGGAGTATTTGAGGCCATTCCGTAACCTCAGTGTATCAATCCATCGATTCCCCTTCAACCCAGCCATATATCAACCCTATTTCGTCCATCAAACCAATATCCATCAAAACCTTCATAATTCAATCTGTTACAAAGTAGATCCAACCAAAATCAGAGTGGAAATCCTTGGGAAGAAGTCATTAAGTGGTATCAGAGCAACCACTCTGTCGATCTACCAGTTCTGGGTTATTTTCAATCTCTAATCTATCAAAGTCTGAAACTTTTTGGGATTTCAAGTTCATATTATATTCTGGGTTTTTTTGTTCTTATCAATCTCTTATCTGTCTATCTGTTTGCAAGTGAGCCAGATCTGATTAAAATATCCCCAGGAGAAATCAGGTTCAGTCTAGGAGAAATCGAACTGAGGTTTGGTAAAATCACTTGCTCATCTAAAATCTTGCAATCTGTCTATCTTTCTCTTTTCTTTGGGATTTTGGGTTTCTGCAGTTTCATTTGATTGGGTTGGTTACAGAACTTTTGAATCACCTTCACCACAAAACTTGAGAGAACAAAGGAGGATCGTGAGAGAAAGAGAGAGTTCTATGTTTTGCTAAAGTTTGTTGATTTTGCAGGAACCATGTGAGGAGACAACACCTACTGTCAATATTAATCCTTTTCAGATGCAGGCTCTGATTGCTGAGATTACCAAGCAGATCACATATAATTTGTCAAAAGAGAAGAGGAAGCCAATGATTTCTTTTATGAATCTAGACATCCTAGAAACAGAGCTGCTGACCGCCCTGCAAGAGGAACCAGAGGAGAAGCAAGAGAGGATGATTCCGATGATGCTTAATCATCTTCAGGAAGGAGTGATGTTAGATCCAGGAGAAGCTACAACCCACGACCAAGAACTGATGATAACCTGGGTAATATCAAGCTGAGAATTCCACCTTTCCTTGGTAAGAATGATCCTGATGCTTACATGGAGTGGGAAAGAAAAATGGAGTTAGTTTTTGAGTGCCAAAACTACACTGAAGAGAAGAAAGTGAAGCTTGCTGCAACTGAGTTTAGTGGATATGCAGTCAACTGGTGGGAACAGATTATGCACAAGAGAAGACACACTGGAATGGCTCCAGTTACTTCCTGGTACGAGATGAAGACTCTCATGAAGGCTAGATTTGTTCCAAGTCACTATGGCAGAGATCTCCATCAAAAACTCAGAAGACTGACTCAAGGAACTAAGAGTGTTGAAGATTAATTCCAGAAGATGGAAACTCTCATGATCAAGGCCAATATTAATGAAGATGATGAATCAACAATGGCAAGGTTTTAAGGAGGCTTGAACAGAGAAGTGCAGGATCGGCTAGAGATGCAAGAGTTCAACACCAATGGGGAACTTCTTCACAAAGCAGTGCTTATTGAGCAACAGAACAAGAGGAAGTCCTATACAAGAAACCAGCATGGATCATCTTCTAAACCAGCCTAAAACAAAGAAGAGAAGGCTTTCAACAAGCCAAAAGAGGAGACTAAGACTTCTGGAAATGGCAGATTTGACAAAGGAAAAACTCCATCCACGAGAACAAGAGATGTGAAGTGTTTTAAATGTCATGGCATTGGACATTATGCCAATGAGTGCTCAAACAAGAAGCTGATGATCCTGCTTGAGAATGGAGAGTATGAATCTGAAGAAGAGAAACTCTTGATTGATACTGATGAAGAAAACATGGATTATCCAGTCAAAGGAGAGCTACTGGTTACTAGGAGAACTTTGAGTGTGAAACAAAAGGAAGAAGAGCAGAACCAGCGTGAGAACCTGTTCCATACTAGATGTCAGATTCAAGACAAGGTTTGCAGCTTGATTATTGATGGAGGAAGTTGCACCAATGTGGCGAGCTCATCCCTGGTTGAGAAGCTTAATCTGAAGGTTCAGAAGCACCCAAAGCCTTACACTCTGCAGTGGCTTAGTGAAGACGGAGATTTGAAAGTCCAGAAACAAGTTAAGGTTCCTATCACCATTGGAAGATATGCAGATGAAGTATTGTGTGATGTTCTTCCTATGGATGCTGGACATATTCTCTTAGGGAGACCTTGGCAGTATGATCACAAGGTGTTGCATGATGGCTTCACAAATCGCCACTCCTTTGAGCACCAAGGAAAGAAGATCACATTAGTCCCACTGTCACCTCACGAAGTTCACCTTGACCAGGTACAACTGAAAAGCAAAAGAGAGGCTGACAAGGAACAGAAGGTAAGAAACTCCAATTTATTTGTCAAGAATGTTGAGGTTAAAAGAAACATGTATGCTCAGCAGGCTATGATCTTGTTTGTTTACAAGAGAACACTAACCTCATCTTCTGACAGTGCACCGGCTATTCCGAGTGAGTTTGATTTTATTTTGCAGGAGTATGGTGATGTCTTTGCAGAGGAAAATGTCCAAGGTCTGCCTCCAATTCGTGGCATAGAACATCAGATTGATTTCGTGCCAGGAGCTTCCTTACCAAACAGACCAGCTTATCGTTCCAACCCTGTAGAAACATTGGAGCTTCAAAGACAAGTTACTGAACTTATGGATAAAGGACAAATCAGAGAGAGCCTCAGCCCTTGTGCTGTTCCTGTGCTGCTTGTTCCAAAGAAGGATGGAACATGGAGAATGTCTGTAGACTGTCGAGCCATCAACAACATCACGGTAAAGTACAAACATCTCATTCCTCGTCTTGATGATATGCTAGATGAAGTTAATGGTTCTTGCCATTTTTCTAAAATTGATTTGAAAAGTGGGTATCATCAGATTAGAATGAAAGAGGGGATGAATGGAAAACTTCTTTTAAAACAAAACATGGCTTGCATGAGTGGCTTTTGATGCCATTTGGTTTAACAAATGCCCCTAGCAGTTTTATGAGACTCATGAATCATGTTTTAAGATATTACATAGGGTTGTTTGTTGTGGTTTACTTTGATGACATCCTAATTTACAGTAAAACCTTGTCTGATCATGTTGAACATCTGAGAAAGGTTTTAGATGTCCTGAGGAAAGAAGTCTTGTTTGCCAATTATAAAAAGTGCTCTTTTGGAACAGATAACCTTGTCTTTTTAGGTTTTGTTGTTACTTCTCAGGGAATACAGGTGGATGAAGAGAAAGTGAAAGTTATAAGAGAGTGGCCAACCCCTAAAAACGTGGGAGAAGTGAGAAGTTTTCATGGTCTTGCTGGATTCTATAGGAGATTTGTGAAAGACTTTAGCACCATTGCTGCACCTCTCACTGAAGTGATCAAGAAAACTGTGGGTTTCACTTGGGGTCCAGCTCAAGAAGAGGCTTTCAATCTGTTAAAAGGGAAGTTGACTAATGCACCACTTCTTATGCTTCCTTATTTTGTAAAAACTTTTAAAATAGAGTGTGATGCTTCAGGTGTAGGTATTGGGGAGTTCTAATGCAGGAGAAGAAACCCATAGCTTATTTCAGTGAAAAGCTTGGAGGTGCAACGTTGAACTATCCAACCTATGACAAAGAGCTCTATGCCCTGATCCGCGCACTCCAGACTTGGCAACACTATCTCTGGCCCAAGGAGTTTGTCATTCATACTGATCATGAATCCTTGAAACACTTGAAGGGTCAGCAAAAGCTCAAAAAAAGACATGCCAAATGGGTGGAGTTCCTGGAAACATTTCCTTATGTCATTCAGTACAAACAAGGTAAGGAGAATGTGGTTGCTGATGCACTTTCTCGGAGGTAAACTCTTCTCTCTACTTTGGAAATTCAACTCCTCGGTTTTGAACAGATTAAGTCATACTATGCCACTGATCCTGATTTCAAAGAACTCTATCTTAAGTGTGACAAGATTGTTGTAGAAAAACATTTCAAGAATGATGGCTTTCTGTTTTATGAATCAAGATTGTGTGTTCTTAACTGTTCTTTGAGAGATCTCTTTGTCAGGGAAGCACATGGAGGAGGATTGATGGGTCATTTTGGCATTGACAAAACTTTGAAGAGTTTGCAACATCACTTTTACTGGCCGAGAATGAGTAAAGATGTGGAGAAGCTGTGTAATCAGTGTTTTACTTGCAAGCAAGCCAAAGCAACAAACCAAACCAAACGTATGTATATGCCTCTGCCTATTCCATCTGAACCATGGGTAGATATCTCAATGGATTTTGTGCTTGGATTGCCTAGAACTAGGAAGGGAAGAGATTCCATCTTTGTTGTAGTAGATAGATTCTCTAAGATGGCTCATTTTATTCGCTGTCACAAAACTGATGATGCTTCTTTGGTTTGTGATTTGTTCTTTAGAGAAGTGGTTAGATTGCATGGAATGCCTACATCCATTGTGTCTGATAGAGATACTAAGTTCTTGAGTCATTTCTGGAAAACATTGTGGGCTAAACTTGGAACCAAATTGCTGTTTTCTACTACTTGTCATCCTCAGACTGATGGACAAACTGAAGTAGTTAATAGATCTCTGTCTACTCTCTTGCGTGCAATCATTAAAAAGAATCTTAAGACTTGGGAGGATTGTTTGCCTCATGTCGAATTTGCATACAACCATTCTGTTCATAGGGCTACTAAGTTTTCTCCATTTCAGATTGTTTATGGGTTTAGCCCTTTGACTCCTTTGGATATGTTGTCTTTGCCTTTGAAAGAACAAGCTAACCTTGATGGCAAGCAGAAGGCCGAGTTTGTTGTGTCTTTGCATAAACAGGCTAAGGAGAACATTGAAGCCATGACAAAGCAGTATGAGAAGTATCCCAACAAAGGAAGGCATGAACTGATCTTTAACCCTGGAGACTTGGTGTGGATACACCTTAGGAAGGATAGATTCCCAAATGAAAGAAAGTCCAAACTAATGAAAAGAAGAGATGGTCCTTTCAAAGTCCTTGAGCGAATCAACAACAATTGATACAAGATTGATCTTCAAGGTAAGTATTATGTGAGTTCAACTTTCAATGTGCCTGACTTGGCTCCTTTTCATGCAAATCATTTGGATTTGAGGACAAATCCTTTCCAAGGAGGAGGGGATGATGCAATCCAGGACGAGCCAACCTTAGAGGAACCTGATGATGAACCTGAATGGATGCAAGAACCAAGTTATTATCAAGAAGATGGCGTGGATCAGGCCCAAAATGAAGATGTCTCTCTCTCAGCCCAAAAGAAGCCCAAATACCAGAAAGAAGATCCATTTGTCATATCTGTTGGGCCCATCACGAGATCCAGGTCCAAGAAACTAATTAAGAAGATTGTTGGCCTTATTCAGAACCAAGAAAGTGAAAAAGAGATCCTTGGCCCAATCACCACCATCCCAACCACCTTTAATTATTCTGCTGTTTCCTATAACAGCTAGTTTATTTATGTTTTTGTTTTATTTCTTTTCCCTAGGTGCTCATGCACGAAACTACAATTCTCAAGGCCCTCATGCACGAGTTGCTCTTGATTTTCCCTTTAAATTGTTGCTTTGTTTCAGTTCTGAACTCAATCATCATTTTTATCAAAAACTCATTTCTTCTTGGTGATTCATTTGTTCTTTGAACAACTTGAATGTGAGGTGTGTGAACCCAAAACAATCAACAAGCTCTCAAACTGACTGGTGTGTCGAATCCAGAGTGAGAGAGAGGAGTATCTGAGGCCATTCCGCAACCTCAGTGTATCAATCCATCGATTCCTCTTCAACCCAGCCATATATCAACGCTATTTCGTCCATCAAACCAATATCCATCAAAACCTCCATCTTTCAATCTGTTACAAAGTAGATCCAACCAAAATCAGAGTGGAAATCCTTGGGAAGAAGTCATTAGCTACTGTCGTATGTGTGATAAAATGAGCCTAGATGCCTTGTAACTGATGAGTTATCATACCTGAGAATTTAGTGAATTGGTTGCATGGATTTGAAGTAATTGAGTTGTTTAGATTCTGTCCATTGCATTTTCTTAAAGCATTGGGATCAGGATTGGTGAGTTACCAAGGTCTGATCCTAGTGAGTGTGGTCTGATTCTTTCTGGAGTTTGAGTGATGTTTCAGGTACACAACTGTTGTCTCTGTCCATCATCAAATCAAGACAAAGAAGAAGACTTTGCCCATGAGTTCAGAGCCTACAGAGTCCGTATATTCCTGGCCATGGAAAGATCACTTGTGTGTAGAGAAGCGGTTGAATTAAGTGCAGCCTGTTTGGGTGTTGAGCTCCTGGTTCAAAAGACTTACAAGAGGCTGTGGAGAAGAGATTAAGGGAGGAACCGGTTGACTTAAGCGCAGCTGTAGGGGTGATGCGCTCCTGGTTTCAAAACTCAATGGTTCTCACTTCCAAGCTTGGTCCTTCACTTGTTCTCTCTGGATCAAGCTTGAGGAGGGGTAATGATGAGCATTCCTGAAGGTCCAAGTCTTCCATTTCCTCACCTCAGATCAGAAGTGAGAGTATGCAAGTGGTGGAATTCACCCTTGCAAGATTCTCATCAGCCTGATCAAAGAAACATCAGAAAGGACAGCATCAACTTGGTGTTAGAACAGATGGCCATCAGAGACTACTTGGCAAGAAGATCAGGTGGAGAGGCAAGCTGATTGGAATGCTATGAATCAGCCCAATGCTTGGGAGTTAGAACAGTTACATTCTGGTTGTGAAGCTATGGATCAGCTTCTATATGGAGTTAGAACAGTTACCTTCAGTTGGGAAGCTATGAATAAGCCCATAGCATGTGTGCTTGTACCTGGTTATAAAGCTTCATGAAGAGGCTAGAAAGGCGATTTCAAAGTAAGGGGGATTAAGTGATCAAGACTGAAGAACCTGTCACTCCACATTATTCCACAGCATTCATGAGAGATTCAAGTGTCCATGGGACACTCCTCACCATTCTTAGCAACCATAGGCAAGGTACCTATTGAGCTCCTGAGCAAAGGAAGGCTTGGACTCAACCCCTAAATGGAGGCAAGAAGCCAGAAGAAAGTGGGAGACAAGCTCTTGTCATAAGAAGAAGCTCAAAGGCTGTTTTATGTGTGAAGCAAGTGGCGCCTAATCTGAGTATGAAGTAAGGACGCCTGCTTGCCATTGAAGAAAGGCCCTGATCCAGGGTCTATGAGTTTCTAAACATGATCATAGGACTCATAAACCCACTGGCCAATCCCTAGGCTGAAGTAATTGCACTCTTTTTCCCTACGTGTTGGTTTTATCCCATGAGGGGGAGTGTTGAAATGAAGAAGGGAATAACCAAAAGAAGAATCTAGTTGATGATCCAAAACAAGTGCATCAAGAGAAGACAGTCAATACAGTCTTGCTACACAAGCAACCGAGCTGACCTAACTTACCTTGCATGGCAAGAAAGGAGTGGAGAGGATTAAGGACATCTTGGCAACCTCCAGAAGTCATGTGTACTAAGTTCTAATGACAAGGATAATAAAAAGAAGAGAAGAGTTCGGATACTTGAAGAAGTTATTCCGTACATACTTGTGGTGCAAGTTAATTCGTACAGCCTTGCATTCTAAGAAACCAGCTAAGCTAGCCTACCTTGGAGGGCAAAGAAAAGAGGGAAACACGTCTGGGTTTGATTTCAAATAGAGAGATGACTGTTGGAGCTCAGTCAAGACAAGTGGGAATAGAATATATTAAAAGTCACATGTTCTCTTAACAGAAAGAGCTGTTGGTGTCATGTCCCTTTTTACTCCTCCTGGTCGTGCCTCCCTTGGCATTTTCTGGTTGTTTCCCTACAGAAATAATTGCTTAGGATGTCCTAGATATATCATTAGTTTATTGTAAGCCTTTGGGTATTTAAAGGCTGCTTATAACATGTTGAAAATCAAGGAGAAATTTCTTCTCTCTTCATATTCTTGGTTACTTTCTCTCTCTCTCTCATTACACACGAAATTCTGCTGCTCTCTACTCTCTCGTTACCTAGGTTACTCATAATCTCTTATTCTCTCAGATTCTCTTCATAGTCTTCACTTATACTTCATCACTTGCATTCACTCTTTATCACTTACTCTTTCCTTCTCTCTGGTTCAAACAGAACCAGGAGCTTCTTGTCAGTTTACTCTACCTATTCATCTTCTTTTCTCACATAAACTATAGTTTCCATTTTTCTTATTTTCGAAACCCTAGAGAGCATGTTCTCTGGTTTCTTTTATTTAAGGGTTTTCCCTAACCCTATTGTACTCAAGCAATCAATAATCAATGAATTCTTTTCTCTCTTGACGGCTCTCTCTCTAGAAAGTGTGTCGAGTGTTTCTGGTGTGTAGTATCCAGAGCTTTAAGGGTGATTACTTCTCATCCCTCGTGTGTCACCATTCATTCCACAAACCTTTATGAACTTGAGTCCCTGATTTGTTCTTGCAAGGATCTATCCTCCCCATCAACCAAAGGGCATCCTAGGGGCGCATCACCATGGCTTCTTCATAGGTTTTGGGAATATACTCATGGTCCAATTCAACAACAAATGCTCGGTGCTCTTCTGGACAATTTGCTAGGGAGCAAACAGCACTGATAGGGTGAGCTACTGCCTCAGCATTGAAGTAGACTCTGGTGTTGATCCAGTTTGAGGCTGCTTTCCTGATTCTAGTACTCCTCCTTAGTACTGGTTCTGATTCCTCATTTTGGACCTCTTCTTCATTGGCAGAAGGCTGATTCTTATTTACCTCTGATGTTTCTTGATCTTGTTGCTCAGCTTGGCCATGAATTCTTGCTGAGTTTTCTAGTTGTGTTGGCTTAGAAGTATTGTCCCCCTCATGGTCAAGGTGAACCTCAACTTCATCATTACTGGAATGAGCTTCAGTCTCAATCCTTTCATCAGCTTCTGGTGTAGACCCTTTTCGCTCAGGTTCCATTCTTGCTTCAGGCATACTGACCCCAAGGCTTTCCATCACTCTTCTAAGGTTGCTTGCTCTATCAGAAGCTGATTGAGATAGATTCTCCAGGTCCTCCCAACTCTTATCATTGTAGTATCCTCTTGACTCTACAAACTTCACATCTCTAGACACCAGGACTCTCCTAGTTTCTGGTTCATAACACTTGTAACCCTTTTGGTTTGGAGAGTAGCCAATGAACATAGCTCTTGTACTCTTGGCCTCTAGCTTATTTCTTTGCTCTCCTGGTATCAAGACAAAGCAAAGACAGCCAAATGAAATATTTAGAGATTAAGAGAATATAGAGACTAGATTAGACAGAAAAGAATAGAATCAAAGAGAATAGATAGATTAGGGAGAGATTTGTGTAATGAGATCCATTTCAGCTAAGAGAGAAATAGAGATTGAAGACTGTGTATTCTTACTGATACTCGACAAGTAATACATATAGAGGAGCTACTAGGGTTTCCAGAAACAAAAGGAAGAGCAAATGTGTGGACAGAAATGAAAGGAGCACTTCTTTTCAAACGGTCAACTAAGGAGAGCCACAAGAAGAGCATCAGCATCTATTGGGAATATGCTGATCAGTGTACAGTCTGTCCATGGCTTATCCATATTTCTTTAACATCTTAACTCCTCAGCATACCTCAACTCAACACTCCCCCTCAAGCTTGACCATGTGAAACAAGTCGAGCTTGGAAGGCTATGAGGTCTTCCTCATTAAAAACCTCACCAAGGAAAACCCTTTTTGGGATAAAACCTTGATGAAGGAAAAAGAGTAAAGACCCCATAGCAGGGGATTAGCTAAGTTGGGTTAGATCAATGAGTCCCAACCGACCATGGATGGACTCCATTGTCTTTTGTCTAGCAGCCTTAGTGAATATATCAGCTAACTGATCCTCACTCCTAGTATAGCAAGGTAAGATCACTCCTAACCCAATCATCTGCCTCACCTTGTGGCAATCAACCTCAATATGCTTGGTCCTTTCGTGAAACACTGAGTTGGTGGCTATGTGGATGGCTGCTTGGTTGTCACAATGCATTGTCATTGGAGTGGACTGCTCAATACCAAGGTGTTTCAGAATCACTTTGATCCAGATAAGTTCATTTGTCAGCTTCAACATTTCTCTATTCTCGGCTTCAGCACTAGAGCAGGACACCACCTTTTGCTTCTTGCTCTTCCATGTAACTAGGTTCCCTCCAATGAATGTGCAGTAGCCAGTAGTGGACTTCCTATCTGCTCTATCACCAGCCCAATCCGCATCACAGTAGCCAACCACTTCAGTGTTGTTGTTGCATCCCATCCATACTCATTGGCCAGGTGAACTATTGAGATAGCTTAGGATCCGTTCCACCATGTTCCAGTGATGCTCCTTTGGGACTTGCATGTGTTGGCTCACCTGGTTCACAGCAAAGCAAATATCAGGACGTGTGATGGTTAAGTATATTAGCTTACCAACTAGCTTTCTATAAAGCTTGGCATCATGAAATGGTTTGCTGTCTTCTATCTCCCCCTCACGAGGAACCTTATACCCATCTTCCATGGGCATCCTTGCCATCTTTCCTCCAAGTTTACCTGCATCTTTCAAAAGATAAAGAGTATATTTCCTTTTGGAGATGAATAATCCTTCCTTGGACCTACAAATCTCAATCCCAAGGAAGTATTTCATTTCTCCCAAGTCTTTAATTTCAAATACAGATTTGAGATAATCCTTAGTAGTTTTAATACCTTCCTTGTCACTCCCATTTATGATGATATCATCAACATAGACTAGGAGGACAATGTTACCTGATGTGGAGACAAGGGTGAAAAGGGTGTGATCAAGATCAGATTTGATGAAGCCTCGGCCATTCAAGGTAGTGCTCAGCTTGTGGTACCAGGCTCTTGGAGACTGTTTCAACCCATAGATAGCCTTCCTTAACCTCAGTACATTCCCTGGTTTCACTAGACTTTCAAGACCAGGAGGAGGATACATATACACCTCTTCTTCCAACTCTTCTTGCAAGAAGGCATTCTTCACATCCATTTGCCATAAGTTCCATCCCAAGTTAGTTATTGCAATGGAAAAGACAATTCGGATAGTATGGAGCTTTGCCACAAGAGCAAAGGTGTCAACATAATCCTCTCCATAGGTTTGAGTGAATCCTTTTGCAACAAGTCTAGTTTTCTTCCTCTCTATCTTCCCATTTGGTAGGTACTTGAAGGTGAAGATCCATCTACTAGTAACAGCCTTCTTCCCTTTTGGCAGTTCACTCTCATACCAAGTCTCATTCTTGATCATTGCCCCTGCTTCATCACCCACTGATTTCCTCCACTCTTCATCCTCCATAGCTTCCTCATATGATCTTGGAACATGACTTTCATCCAGACTGATAATGAAAGCACAATGCTCCTTAGGAAACTCAGCAAACGAGCAGACAGCTTGACTAGGGTGGGTAACAGCTTGAGCATTATAGTAGACCCTAGTATTCACCCAGTTAGATGGATGCCTTCTTACTCTACTGCTTCTCCGCAATGGAGGTTGAACCTCAGTTTCAACTGCTTCCTCATGCTCCTCTTGACCTTATGGTTCAGGCATATCATTTGCTTCCCCATGCTCCTCTTGGCCTTCTGGTTCACGCACATCATTTACTTCCTCATGTCCCATCACATCTTGATCAGGACTTCCAGAGTTCTCGTCCTCATGACCATCATCTCCTGGTTCATTTCCCCCCTCATGATCAAGGTGGGATGGTTCTTCAGCTTCATGTGGTCTAGGCACACCTTGCTGATCCTGGGTTATTTGATCCCAAGACCTTCCATGATTATCCTAAGGCTTGCAGCCTTATCAGATGGTTGAGCTAGATCCTTAAGATCCTCCCCGCTCTTTTCTTCATAGTACCCTCTTGATTCCGAAAACTTGACATCCCGAGATACTAACATTTTCCTTGTTGAAGGATCAAAGCACTTGTACCCCTTTTGAGTTGTAGAATAGCCGATGAACATTGCTCTAGTACTCTTAGGCTCCAACTTGTTCCTCATTTCTCCTGGCACCAGCACATAGCAGAGACATCCAAATACCCTTAGATGATCCAAAGAGGGTTTGACCTTGTTCAGGACTTCAAATGGAGACTGATCCTCTAAGATTCTGGTTGGTATCCGGTTAATAAGATAACAAGCAGACATCACAGCATCACTCCAGAACCTCTTTGGGACATTGGTTTGGAACATCATCGACCTTGCCACTTCCATTAGGTGCATGTTCTTCCTTTCAGCCACTCCATTCTGTTGTGGAGTGTAAGGGCAACTTGTTTGATGTAGGATCCCATGTTGAGCAAGATGATCTTTGAAAGCATGGCTCATGTATTCTCCACCATTATCTGATCTGAAAATCTTAATCTTAACATTATAATGGTTAGAAACATAAGTCTGAAAGTTTTTAAATGCATCAAGCACCCTATCCTTAGTTTTAATGAGTGTTATCCAGGTGTATTTGGATTTTTCATCAATGAATGTAACAAAGTACTTGAAGTTCTCTTTAGATAAACAAGGAGCAGTCCAAACATCAGAATGAACAAGATCAAAACACTTCTCATAGATAGTACTTGATTTCTTAAAGACTGTCTTACAATGTTTACCCAAAATGCATGCTTCACACTCATTATTTTTAAACATGACACCTGGTAATATTAAACTAAGGGCCCTAACATGGGGATGATCTAATCTAGCATGCCACAATGCATCATTATTTAAAGTAGAAATAGAGCTAAACGAGTAACTCGAATTGGAAATAGAGGTAATGTCTTCAAGCATATAAAGATCTCCCTTGGTTATTCCTTTCCCAATCAAATTACTGCCCTCAATATCCTGAAACTTCACATCATTAGGACTAAAGATAACATTGCAGTGTAAATCAGTAGTGCATTTCTTGACAGATAAGAGATTTGAAGTAAACTCAGGCATATAGAAAGCTCTAGACTCTTTATCAAACAGTTTCAGGGTTCCAATTCTTTTTATGGCTACTCTATCACCATTTGCAATCATAACATGACCATAAACCGGTTCTCTATCCTTTATAAGACTGGTGTCACTTATCATGTGATGAGAGGCACCAGAATCACCAACTAATGGTTTAGTTAACACACTAGAAGCTGTATATGATCTATATGATTCTCCTAGAGCATCTAACTGATCAAGAGTCTTAGGCATTCTATAAGCAGTATGAGTATAACCAAGGGTGTTTCCGTGTGTGTTACCATTCTCCTTAAGAACTTTGATGAGAGCATCAATGTTGGACCTCCTTATGGGCTCTTGATCCATGTTCTTGACTGAGAAGTGTTGAGATGCCATAGCCTTCCCTTCACTTTCACGAGCAGTAGACCCACTTCCAGAAGGACCAGCTTCACTTTTTTCAATGGAAAGGTGAGCTCTTCCTTCCCTATCCTTCATGAACTTGGTTGGTTTGAGATGGGGATGAAGGATCCAGCACTGACTCCTCTTGTGACCCGGCTTCTTGCAATGATCATAGTTGCCTCCAAACCTCCTATCCTCACCATACCTCCTTTCCTCAGGCTTGTACATTGCCTTGTTAGCTTGAGTAACTTCTGCCTTGTTTGCTAAAGAAAGATCACCTCTTCCTTCTGGATCTGAGCACACACTTCCTCCAAGGATGGCAGTTTAGATGACCTCAAGATGTGCTTGATCAGGTCATTGTATACTGGATTTAGGGTCAGTAGTAAGCCAAAGACTTGATCTTACTCTTTCCTTTCCATGATGATGTCTTGATCCATTGTGCTCGGCCTGAGCATCTCCAATTCAGACCATAAGGCTCTGAACTTCCCCAAGTGTTTGGTGAACTCCACCTCTTCCTGCACAAGTGTGTTGATAGCTCTTTTCACCTCAAACACACGGCTCAGATTAGATGTGTTGCCATAGACCTTCTGGAGTGTATCCCATAAGTCTTTTGCTATCTCACAGTAGCTGTAAACTTCAAGGATTGAGGTCTCAAGGGAAGCTTGCAACACGGTGACAATAGTCATGTCTTCTTGAACCCATTTGTTCTCATCAGCTAGAGCAAGCTAAGTTACTCCTTCGCCTTTTTCCTTTTCAGCAACTGGTTTTGGAGGTCCATCCGTGATGTGGTTCCATAAACCCTTGCTCCCAATAGCTGTTTTCACCAGCCTTGACCACAGTAGGTAGTTTCCACTCCCCTTAAGAGTAACTGGTATCGTTATCATCTTGTTTCCTTCCATCTTGTTCTTGAGTACCCAGATCTGGAAAAGCTTGAGTCTTTATGAAGCTGAAGAACACTCGAGTTTCAAATCCAGGAAAGGTTGAGACTTTGAGATGAATCAACCCGAAAAGACTTCAGATCTAGTGAAGAAGAGCTTCAAACTTCAAACTTTCCTTGAATCTCGAAAAAGTTTCAACCTTTACTGTTGAAATGAAGAACACAAACCCAAATTTACTGTTGAAATTACGAACACAAACCCAGATTATCAGTAACCTAGCTCTGATACCATGAAATATTTAGAGATTAAGAGAATATAGAGACTAGATTAGACAGAAAAGAATAGAATCAAAGAGAATAGAGAGATTAGGGAGAGATTTGTGTAAGGAGATCCATTTCAGCTAAGAGAGAAATAGAGACTGAAGACTGTGAATTCTTACTGATACTCGACAAGTAATACATATAGAGGAGCTACTAGGGTTTCCAGAAACAAAAGGAAGAGCAAATGTGTTGACAGAAATGAAAGGAGCACTTCTTTTCAAACGGTCAACTAAGGAGAGCCACAAGAAGAGCATCAGCATCTTTTGGGAATATGCTGATCACAATACAGCTGTCCACGCCTTATCCATATTTCTTTAACATCTTAACTCCTCAGCATACCTCAACTCAACACCAAACACACGCATATGATCAATAGATGGTCTGGTTTTGTTTAATACCTCAAATGGAGAGTGGTCCTGAAGGATTCTTGTAGGAATCCGATTGATCAAGTAGCATGCTGTCAAGACTGCATCCCCCCCCCAAAACCTTTTAGGTACACTTGTATGGAACATCATGATCCTGGCCACCTCCTATTGAGATGAAGAACCAGAATATAATAAGAGACACTGATCAGAATGGACAAAATGGAGAAGGAACTTGGAGACTTGAGGAACAAGGCATTCCGTACAAGACTTGGAACTCAAGTCATCCAAGAGAAGACCTAGCTTGACTTGGAAGACAAGGCAAGCCTCACTCACACGCCAACCTTAGTCACAGATGGGAGGAGTGCTTTCTGGACAGAGTTTGAATTCAAAATGGGAGAAGTCACATGATTCAAATCAAGCAAGAGTAAAACGTTGGGACATGTCACTTTCACCATCAGGAATCTCCAGAGAGGACCACTTGCATTAGTTTAATGTTTTCCCTTTTGTTTTGTTCCTAAATATCACTGTCCTCTCTCTCTGTATGGCTCCTATATAATTAGCATCAAGCAGAATGAATAAACTAAGGAGAAAATAACCTCCTCTTTACTTGTTTACTCTCTCTCTCTTCTCTCACGAAAATACTCTCCTCTTCTCTCTTTCATCAAGTGTTCTTCATGTTCTTGCTGTTCTTCAGCTTACTCTCTCCTAAACTCTCTTAAACTTACATGGTATCAAAGCTACTCAAGCTCCTAAACCTCTATTCTTCTCCTGCAATACTTTCTTCTTCATCTCCTTTCAAGTTTCAAGCAAAACCTAAACTATTATCCAGTGGATAATAGCAAGGGTCCTCTGTTTTTCCTCTGTTTTTACTCTGTTCTTGTTTCTCTGGGTATATCATTCAGATTCCTGGAGTATACAAGTTGTTCTTGAGAGTCTTTCACTTCCAGTTCGCCAAACTCTCACATTTTAAGAAACACTCTTTTACCCAACGGTCCATAGCATCCAAGATGGAGCAAACCAAGGCTGTTTTGGTTCCAGTAACCTTGAAATGGTTAAACTACCTTCTCTGGTCAAGACTTGTGAAGACTGCTCTTGGAGGTCGTGGCTTATGGAGTCATATGACAGAAGGTCAAGCCCCAAAGCTGGTAACACAAGGTGAAGATGGCAAAGAGGTTGTAGCTGTTGATGAAACTAAATGGGTTCAAGAAGACTTTCTGGTGCTGTCAGCCATCCAAAACTCTCTAGACCCAAGTATCCTAGAGGCTTATTCCTACTGTGAAACCTCTAAGGAACTGTGGGATACTCTGTATAAGGTGTATGGGAATGTCTCCAACCTAATCAGAGTCTTTGAAGTGAAGAGAGCCATCAACTCTCTCAAGCAAGAAGACATGGACTTCAATCAGTTCTTTGGGAAGTTCAGGTCATTGTGGGCTGAGTTTGAAATGCTCAGACCTAGTACAACTGATCCAGTGGTGTTAAATGAAAGGCGTGAGCAAGACAAGGTCTTTGGACTGCTCCTGAGCCTTAACCCCTGCTATAATGATTTGATTAAGCACATACTCAGAGCTGAGAAGCTACCATCCCTGGATGAAGTGTGTGCTCAAATCCAGAGGGAACAAGGGTCAGTCGGTTTGTTTGAAGGAAAGGGAGAACTCACCATGGCACACAAGGAGGAAGTAGCAGTTGCTAACAAGGGTACTACAAGCAGGATGATAGGAAGGTGTGGGTGTGTGATCATTGCAAGAAGAAAGGCCACATGAAGGACAAGTGCTGGATCCTTCACCCCCATCTCAAACCTGCCTAGTTCAAAGAGCCAAGGAGTCAGTACATGATGTGATCATGGACCGGATCACTAAGGAGAGCAAGGAGAGTTTAGATGAGTCACATGATGCCACAATGGACCAGCAGCCTGGTGATGATGCTCTGACCATTCCAGAAGGTCCCATGACCCGTTCCAGGGTCAAGAAACTTAAGGAGACTGTTGTAGGATTACTCACTTCACATCCACAACAAGAAGAAAGTCTTGGACAAGGTTTGATCTGAGATGTCTTGAACACCATTCAAGCCATCTCTACATCAAGCTGAGGTAGTGTTTAGGCAAGACATTTGGTGTGTGCTCTTTTCCTTGCTTTTGGTTTTGTCCCACGAGGTTTTCCGGAGGAAGGTTTTTAACGAGACCACGACTTGTCTTACCAATCACCTAGGCCATATCTCGGCCCAAGGCTAGCAGAAGTTACTTAATTTTAAGCTTATGTTATGTTTAAACTATAGTTTCCATTTTATTATTTTCGAAACCCTAGAGAGCATGTTCTCTGGTTTCTTTTATTTAAGGGTTTTACCTAACCTTATTGATGTGATCATGGACTTGATCACTAAGGAGAGCAAGGAGAGTGTAGATGAGTCACATGATGCCACAATGCACCAGCAGCCTGGTGATGATGCTCTGACCATTCCAGAAGGTCCCATGACTCGTTCCAAGGTCAAGAAACTTAAGGAGACTGTTGTAGGATTACTCAGTTCACATCCACAACAAGAAGAAAGTCTTAGACAAGGTTTGATCCGAGATGTCTTGAACACCATTCAAGCCATCTCTACATCAAGCTGAGTTAGTGTCTAGGCAAGACATTTGGTGTGTGCTCTTTTCCTTGCTTTTGGTTTTGTCGCACAAGGTTTTCCGGAGGAAGGTTTTTAACGAGGCCACGACTTGTCTTACAAATCACTTACGCTCTATCTCGACCCAAGACTAGTAGAAGTATTTACATTTTTAAGCTTATGATATGTTTAAACTATAGTTTCCATTTTTTTATTTTGAAAACCCTAGAGAGCAGGATCTCTGGTTTCTTTTATTTAAGGGTTTCCCTAACCCTATTGTACTCAAGCAATCAATAACCAACGAGTTCTTTTCTCTCTTGACGGCTCTCTCTCTCTAGAAAGTGTGTCGAGTGTTTTTGGTGTGTAGTATCCAGAACTTTAAGGGTGTTTATCTTGTTGTGTCATATCCGAGCTATTCATCCAGGAGTATCAAGAGTTCTCTCATCCCTCTTGTGTCACCATTCAATCCACAAACCTTGAAGGACTTGAGTCTCTGATACGTTCTTGCAAGGATCTATCCTCCCAATCAACCAAAGAGCATCCTAGGGGCGCATCAGGTGGTATCAGAGCAACTTTGGTTTGGGAAGTATTCTTTCTCTCTTGATTCTTTTGTTTCATCCGCTAAAACTCATAATCAAATTAAACAAGAAGTAGATCTAAGTTGTTTAAGCTTCTCAAAAATCATAGAGAGTTTTAGACAAAGTTTAAGAGATTTTTCCTTTTTGCTTGGTAGGCGGAAACCCTAGTCAATTTAAACCTAGCCGCTATCCTTTTTTCTCTTATCTTGCCGAGCAAGCTTAACTTTTTGTTGATCTTTTTCCTTTTTGCTTCTCTTGTTTGCCTAGAATCTTTTTACTAGTTATCTTGTTTTCCTTTGAGAAGGAAGCAAGGGGGACCGAGTCTGAAGAAGAATCTGAACTAGTCCGGAAGAACAAGCTACTCATGGAAGCCATGACTGCACAACTAAACCAATCTATGGTAGCAACCATGACCGAGATGATGAGGACCAGTCTTAATGAACTCCGCAGAGAGTTCAGAGAAGAAGTAAGGAGAGATACTGGTCAAGGTCCCAACATAGAGACTAGGAGAGAAGAGAGACCTCGGGCAACCCGACAAGAGCATTCTGGTTCTGAGGAAACTGACAACTACTATGAGCATATCAGTTCTTCCTCAAGGCAAAGTCAGAGGAGACATAGGCGTGGACAAGAAGGAAGGACACACCAGAGAGATGAACTTGCTGGTTTGAAGATCAAGATACCCCTATTCCATGGTAAAGCTGATCCGGATGCCTACCTTGAGTGGGAGAAGAAGATTGAGTTGGTCTTTCAGTGTAAGCAGTACACAAACCACAAGAAGATTCAAATAGCTGCTACTGAGTTCTATGACTATGCTCTAAGTTGGTGGGATCAGTACATCACTAATCGTAGAAGGAATGGAAAGGAACCAATTGAGACTTGGACAGAGATGAAGTCTATCATGCGCAAGAGGTTTGTTCCGAGTCATTAGCATAGAGACTTGCACCACAGGATCAGGAAGCTTACTCAAGGTTCAAGATCAGTGGAGGAGTTTTACCAGGAGATGGAGTTGCTCATGCTAAGGGCTAGCATATCAGAAGATAGAGAAGCAACAATGTCAAGGTTCATGTGTGGTCTAAACCGAGATATACAAGACAATGTTGAGATGCAACATTATGTGGAGCTTGAAGAGATGTTACACAAGGCTATTCTTATGGAACAACAGCTCAAGAGGAAGGGACATTCACGAGCCAACTATGGATCCAACCGGTTACACAACATGAAGGAAGAGAAGTCACCTTATCCTAAGGAGTCTAAGCCATATCAGAAGGACAACAAGCCAAATCCTAGGGAAGAAACCAAACCAAGCAGTGCTCTTGACAAGGGCAAGGGCAAGGCTGAGGCTTCTAGTTCCAGAGCTCGTGATGTCAAGTGTTTCAAGTGCCAAGGACGAGGTCATTATGTTAATGAGTGTACCAACAAGAGAGTCATGATGTTACTGGAATATGGTGAGTATGCCTCAGATGATGACAACACCGAGTATGACCAAGAGGAGACTGAAGAGGAGCATGAAGAAGGACCAGTCCAGGGGAAGCTTTTAGTGGCAAGAAGGATTCTAAGCTTGCAAACCAAGACTGAGGAGCTAGAGCAACAAGAGAACCTATTCTATACCCGGTGCTTGGTCCAAGGGAAAGTATGCAGCCTCATAGTTGATGGAGGCAGTTGTGTGAATGCTACTAGTGAGACAATGGTTAAGAAGTTTGGTTTGAAGGTTCAGAAGCATCCCAAACCTTACCGGGTGCAATGGTTGAATGAAGAAGGCACCATGAAGGTTTCAAATCAAGTTCTCATTCCTTTAGCCATAGAGAGATATGAGGATGAAGTCTTGTGTGATGTGTTGCCTATGGAAGCTGGTCGCATACTTCTTGGAAGACCTTGGCAATCTGATCGCCGAGTTATCCATGATGGCTTCACCAACAAGCACTCCTTTGAGTTCAAGGGACGCAAGACCACTCTGGTTCCCTTGACACCTAAGGAAGTCCAACAAGATCAGATTCAACTCCAAAAGAAGAAGGAGATTGATCTAAAACCGGCTGGACCTAAGCAGCCAAACTTCTATGCTAACATGGGTGATATCAAAAGAACTCTCTACTCTAAACAATCTGCTATCTTACTTGTGTTTAAAGAAACTCTTTTGAACCTAACAGATTCTACACCGGTGTATCCGAGTGAAATGGTTTCTCTTTTGCAGGAGTTTCAAGATGTATTTCTAGAAGACAATCCCATTGGTTTACCACCTTTGAGAGGGATTGAGCACCAGATAGACTTTGTTCCAGGATCTACACTTCCAAACCGTCCAGCATACAGAACCAACCAGGTTGAGACCAAGGAGTTGCAAAGACAAGTAGAGGAACTCATGGAGAAGGGCTACATCCGAGAGAGTTTGAGCCCATGTGTTGTACCAGTGCTCCTAGTGCCTAAGAAGGATGGTACATGGCGTATGTGTGTTGATTGTAGATCAATCAATAACATCACAGTGAAGTATCGCCATCCTATCCCTAGACTTGATGATATGCTTGATGAATTGCATGGTTCTTGCATCTTTTCTAAGATAGATTTAAAAAGTGGTTATCATCAGATTAGGATGAAAGAAGGAGATGAATGGAAAACTGCATTCAAAACTAAACATGGATTATATGAGTGGTTAGTTATGCCATTTGGATTAACCAATGCACCTAGTACATTCATGAGGTTAATGAATCATGTTCGTAGATCATTCATAGGAATTTCTGTTGTAGTATACTTTGATGACATCTTAGTATATAGCAAGAACTTAGAAGAACATCTAGAACATCTTAGGGCTGTCCTGAATGTTTTAAGGAATGAAAGCTTTATGCCAACTTGAAGAAGTGCACCTTTTGCACGGATAACTTGATTTTCCTAGGCTTTGTTGTGAGTGCAGATGGAGTTAAGGTCGATGAGGAGAAGATCAAAGCCATCACAGACTGGCCGAGTCCAACCACAGTAGGAGAAGTGAGGAGTTTCCATGGGCTTGATGGTTCTATAGGCGATTTGTGAGAGACTTTAGCACCATTGCAGCTCCCTTGACTGAAGTGATAAAGAAGGATGTTGGATTCAAGTAGGGAGAAGCACAAGAGAAGGCTTTCCAGAGCCTAAAAGAGAAGCTTACTCAATCACCTCTTCTTATGCTTCCTGACTTTAGTAAAACGTTTGAAATAGAATGTGATGCCTCAGGAATTGGAATTGGTGCTGTGTTGATGCAGGATAGGAAACCTATAGCATACTTCAGTGAGAAGCTTGGAGGAGCCACTCTCAACTATGCAACCTATGACAAAGAGCTCTATGCCTTGGTGAGGGCATTACAAACGTGGCAACATTACTTGTGGCCCAAGGAGTTTGTCATACACACTGATCATGAGTCCCTAAAGTATCTAAAAGGGCAG
Organism: Moricandia arvensis; assembly: GCA_905132765.1. Lineage (NCBI taxonomy): Eukaryota > Viridiplantae > Streptophyta > Magnoliopsida > Brassicales > Brassicaceae > Moricandia > Moricandia arvensis. Next base: position 34,751 of record CAJHQP010006015.1, read on the forward strand.
AGTAAGCTTAGCAAGAGACACGCAAGGTGGGTTGAGTTCATTGAGACCTTCCCATACGTGATCAAATATAAACAAGGTAAGGAGAACATAGTTGCTGATGCACTATCTCGGAGGTATGTTCTCTTGACCACTCTAGATGTTAAGTTACATGGGTTTGAGCAGATGAATACTTAGAAGCAGAATGCATAGCATGATTGTATGCTCAAACCCAAGTAACTTAGCATCTAGAGTGGTCAAGAGAACATACCTCCGAGATAGTGCATCAGCAACTATGTTCTCCTTACCTTGTTTATATTTGATCACGTATGGGAAAGTCTCAATGAACTCAACCCATCTTGCGTGTCTCTTGCTAAGCTTACTCTGCCCCTTAAGATACTTTAGGGACTCATGATCAGTGTGTATGACAAACTCCTTGGGCCACAAGTAATGTTGCCACGTTTGTAATGCCCTCACCAAGGCATAGAGCTCTTGTCATAGGTTGCATAGTTGAGAGTGGCTCCTCCAAGCTTCTCACTAAAGTATGCTATAGGTTTCCTATCCTGCATCAACACAGCATCAATTCCAATTCCTGAAGCATCACATTCTATTTCAAAAGTTTTTGTAAAGTCAGGAAGCATAAGAAGAGGTGATTGAGTAAGCTTCTCTTTTAGGCTCTGGAAAGCCTTCTCTTGTGCTTCTCCCTACTTGAATCCAACATCCTTCTTTATCACTTCAGTCAAGGGAGCTGCAATGGTGCTAAAGTCTCTCACAAATCGCCTATAGAACCCATCAAGCCCATGGAAACTCCTCACTTCTCCAACTGTGGTTGGACTCGGCCAGTCTGTGATGGCTTTGATCTTCTCCTCATCGACCTTAACTCCATCTGCACTCACAACAAAGCCTAGGAAAATCAGTTATCCGTGCAAAAGGTGCACTTCTTCAAGTTGGCATAAAGCTTTTCATTACTTAAAACATTCAGGACAGCCCTAAGATGTTCTAGATGTTCTTCTAAGTTCTTGCTATATACTAAGATGTCATCAAAGTATACTACAACAGAAATTCCTATGAATGATCTACGAACATGATTCATTAACCTCATGAATGTACTAGGTGCATTGGTTAATCCAAATGGCATAACTAACCACTCATATAATCCATGTTTAGTTTTAAATGCAGTTTTCCACTCATCTCCTTCTTTCATCCTAATCTGATGATAACCACTCTTTAAATCTATCTTAGAAAAGATGCAAGAACCATGCAATTCATCAAGCATATAATCTAATCTAGGTATAGGGTGGCGATACTTCACTGTTATGTTGTTGATTGATCTACAATCAACACACATACGCCAAGAACCATCCTTCTTAGGCACTAGGAGCACTGGTACAACACATGGGCTCAAACTCTCTCGGATGTAGCCCTTCTCCATGAGTTCCTCTACTTGTCTTTGCAACTCCTTGGTCTCAACCTGGTTGGTTCTGTATGCTGGACGGTTTGGAAGTGTAGATCCTGGAACAAAGTCTATCTGGTGCTCAATCCCTCTCAAAGGTGGTAAACCAATGGGATTGTCTTCTAGAAATACATCTTGAAACTCCTGCAAAAGAGAAACCATTTCACTCGGATACACCGGTGTAGAATCTGTTAGGTTCAAAAGAGTTTCTTTAAACACAAGTAAGATAGCAGATTGTTTAGAGTAGAGAGTTCTTTTGATATCACCCATGTTAGCATAGAAGTTTGGCTGCTTAGTTCCAGCCGGTTTTAGATCAATCTCCTTCTTCTTTTGGAGTTGAATCTGATCTTGTTGGACTTCCTTAGGTGTCAAGGGAACCAGAGTGGTCTTGCGTCCCTTGAACTCAAAGGAGTGCTTGTTGGTGAAGCCATCATGGATAACTCGGCGATCAAATTGCTAAGGTCTTCCAAGAAGTATGTGACCAGCTTCCATTGGCAACACATCACACAAGACTTCATCTTCATATCTCCCAATGGCTAAGGGAATAAGGACTTGGCTTGAAACCTTCATGGTGCCTTCTTCATTCAGCCATTGTAGCCGGTAAGGTTTGGGATGCTTCTGAACCTTCAATCCCAACTTCTTGACCATGGTTTCACTCGCAGCATTCACACAACTACCTCCATCAACAATGAGGCTGCGCACCTTTCCTTGGACCAAGCACTGGGTGTAGAAGAGGTTCTAACGCTGCTCTAGCTCCTCAGCCTTGTTTTGCAAGCTTAGAAGTCTTCTTGCTACTAAAAGCTTCCCCTGGACTGGTCCTTCTTCATGTTCTTCTTCAGTGTCTACTTGGTCAAACTCGGTGTTGTCATCTTCTGAGGCATACTCTCCGTCTTCCAGCAAGATCATGACTCTCTTGTTGGTACATTCATAGGCGTAATGACCTCTTCCTTGGAACTTGAAACACTTTACATCACGAGCTCTGGAACTAGAAGCTTCAACCTTGCCTTTGCCCTTGTCAAGAGCACTGCTTGGTTTGGTTTCTTCTCTTGGATAGGACTTGTTGTCCTTCTGGAACAGTTTAGACTCCTTAGGGTAAGGTGACTTCTCTTCCTTGGTGTTGTGTAACCGGTTAGAGCCATAGTGGTTGCGTGAATGTCCCTTCCTCTTGAGCTGTTGCTCCACAAGAATAGCCTTGTGTAGCATCTCTTCAAGCTCCACATAATGTTGCATCTCAACATTGTCTTGTATCTCTCGGTGTAAACCACATAGAACCTTGACATGGTTGCTTCTCTATCTTCTGATATGCTAGCTCTTAGCATGTGCAACTCCATCACTTGGTAATACTCCTCCACTGATCTTGAGCCTTGAGTAAGCTTCCTAAGCCGGTGATGCAAGTCTCTGTGGTAGTGGCTTGGAACAAACCTCTTGCGCATGATAAACTTCATCTCTGTCCAAGTCTCAACTGGTTCCCTCTCCATTCCTTCTACGAGTTGTGATGGACTGATCCCACCAACTTAGAGCTTAGTCATAGAATCAGTAGCAGCAATCTGAATCTTCTTGTGGTTTGTGTACTGCTTACACTGAAAGACTAACTCAATCTTCTTCTCCCACTCAAGGTAGGCATCCGGGTCAGCTTTGCCATGGAATGGGGGTATCTTTATCTTCAAACCAGCAAGCTCATCTCCCTGGTTCATCCTTCTTTCTTGGACACGCCTATGTCTCCTTTGGCTTTGTCTTGAGGATGAACTGAGGTGTTCATACTCATTGTCAGTCTCCTCATAACCAACATGCTCTTGGCGAGTTGCATGAGGTCTCTCTTCTCTCCTAGTCTCTCGGTTTGGAACCTGACTAGTAGCTCTTCTGACTTCTTTTCTGAGCTCTCTCCGGATATCATTGAGGTTGGTCCTCATCATCTCGGTCATGGTTGCTACCATGTTCTGATTGAGTTGAGCCGACATAGCCTCCATGAGATGCTTGTTCTTCTTGACGAGTGCAGCTTCTTCTTCAGACTCGGATCCCATGCTTCTGCACAAAGGTAAACAAAAATAACCAGTAAAAGGCTACTAAGTAACAAGATAAGCAAAAAGGAAAAAGGGAGAACACGAAATCAAGCTTGTTTTGCAAGACAAAACCAAAAAGGAAAACATCGGCTAGGTAAAAGGAAAAGGGTTTTCGCCTACCAAGCAAAAGGAAATCCTCTAAACTTTTTCTAATCTTCTCTAAGGTTTTCTAGCACCCTAACAACCTTAATCTACTCGTGTTCAAGGTGATTAACAAGTTTAACAGATGAAACAAAGTGATCTAAAAAGGCAAAGACTTATGCGGCTAGGGTTTCTCTCTCTAGGGCTTCCGCAAAGCAAAAGGAAAAGTTTAAGAACTTTGTCTAGACTCTTATGAAACTCGAGCAGCCCTAAACAGATTAGTTTTACTGCTTATTCAAGATGATAGAGATGAAACACGGATGAAACAAAAGGAACAAGAGAGAAAACGAGTACTTCCCAACCAAAGTTGCTCTGATACCACTTGATGCGTCCCTAGGATGCTCTTTGGTTGATGGGAGTGGATAGATCCTTGCAAGAACAAATCAGAGACTCAAGTTCTTCAAGGTTGTGGATCGATTGGTGACACAAGAGGGATGATAAGATCTCTTGATACTCCTAGATGAATAACTTGGATATAACACACCAAGCAAACACCCTTAGGTTCCTGGATACTACACACCAGAAGAAACTCGACAACTTGTCTTAGAGAGAGAGCCGTCAAGGAGAAATATAACTCGTTGATTAAAAGATGGATGAGTACAATAGGGTTTCGAGACCCTTTTAAATAAGGAGAAACCAGAGAACATGCTCTCTAGGGTTTCGGAAATAAGTAAAAAGGAAACTATAGTTTAAGTTTAACATAAGCTTTTAAATGAAATAAAATGTAAACTTCTTTAGCCTTGGACCGAGATAGGGCCTAAGTGATGTGAAGACAAGTTGTGGCCTCGTTAAAAACCTTCCTCTGGAAAACCTCGTGGGACAAAACCAAAAGCAAGGAAAAGAGCACGCACCCCATGTCTTGCCTAGACACTAACTCAGCTTGATGTAGAGATGGCTTGAATGGTGATCAAGACATCTCGGATCAGACCTTGTCCAAGACTTTCTTGTTGTGGATGTGAAGTGAGTATATCAAACAACATTCTCTTTAAGCTTCTTGACTCTGGAACGAGTCATGGACCTTGAGGAATGGCTAGAGCATCATCACCAGGCTGCTGGTGCAATGTGGCTTCATGTGGCTCACCTAGACTCTCCTTGTTCACCTAGACTCTCACATCAACCATTCAATCCACAAACCTTGAAGGACTTGATTCTCTGATTCGTTCTTGCAAGGATCTATCCTCCCAATCAACCAAAGAGCATCCTAGGGGCGCATCACCTATTGTACTCAAGCAATCTAATATCATCGAGTTCTTTTCTCTCTTGACGGCTGTCTCTGTCTAGAAAGTGTGTCGAGTTTTTCTCTGGTGTGTTGTATCTAGAGCTTTAAGGGTGTTTACTTGGTGTGTCATATCCGAGCTAATCATCTAGGGGTATCAAGAGTCCTCTCATCCCTCTTGTGTCACCATTCAATCCACAAACCTTAAAGAACTTGAGTTTCTGATTCGTTCTTGCAAGGATCTATACTCCCAATCAACCAAAGAGGCATCCTAGGGGCGCATCAAGTGGTATCAGAGCAACTTTGGTTAGGGAAGTCTTCTTTCTCTCTTAACTTTTTCTGTTTCATCTGCAATAAACCTCTATCGGCTCGAACAAGAAGAAGATCTAAGTTGTTTAGGTCTGCTCAAAAATTATAAAGTTTAGACAAGGTTTAAGAGAATTTCCTTTTTGGTTGATAGGTGGAAGCCTAGAATTTTAGACCTAGCCGCATATCCTCTTTCCTTTTACCTTGCCGAGCAAGCTTAATTGTTGTGTTTGATCTTTTTTCTTTTTGCTTCTCTTGTTTACCTAGAATCTCTTTACTGGTTATTTTGTTTTCCTTTGTGCAGGCAGCAATGGGGACCGAGTCTGAAGAGGAAGCTGAACTAGTCCGGAAGAACAAGCTGCTCATGGAAGCCATGACTGCACAACTGAATCAGTCTATGGTAGCAACCATGACCGAGATGATGAGGACCAATCTTAATGAGCTCCGCAGAGAGTTCAGAGAAGAAGTAAGGAGAGCTACTGGTCAAGGTCCCAACCGAGAGACTAGGAGAGAAGAGAGACCTCATGCAACTCGACAAGAGCATGCTGGTTCTAAGGAAACTGACAACTACTATGAGCATATCAGTTCTTCCTCAAGACAAAGTCAAAGAAGACATCGGTGTGGGCAAGAAGGAGGGACAAACGAGAGAGATGAGCTTGCTGGTTTGAAGATCAAAATACCCCTTTTCCATGGTAAAGCTGATCCGGATGCCTACCTTGAGTGGGAGAAGAAGATTGAGCTGGCCTTTCAGTGTAAGCAGTACACAAACCACAAGAAGATCCATATAGCTGTTGACATGAAGAAGTGAATGGCAAGAATTGTTGAGATGAAGCAATAAGGAGCCGTTGAGATGAAGAAGAAATAATTTGGAGTTGATGTAGATGTTGATATGAAGAAGAGGAGAAATGAAGCTTAGAGATGAAGAGACAAAGACAAGACCTAACCTAGACAGCAAGCAAGTCATCTGACTGACCAATATGTCCAAGAAGTCTTATTATATGTTATTCTGATCAGAAAGAGGGAAGAAATACGTTGGGAAGGTTACAAGCAAAGTTCACATGTTGGGGCTAAGGTTTGAATCTTCAATGGGCTGTCACTTTCACCATGGCTGGAAGAGCCTTTTGTCACTTAGTGCTCAGAAGACAGAAGCTTGTTTATTATTTCTTGTTGTCTTTATGTCTACTGATTTAGCTTATTTTAAAGCATGTAACTAGAATCATTTTATGCAAGGAAATCATTTCTATCCTTCTCTCTCTTTGAATTTTGAAATCCCTCTCTCTCTCTCTCTCTCTCTCTCTCTGTCTCTCTCTCTCTTGTTCTTCATGTTCTTCATTCTCCAGCAGTAAACTACTTCTAAATCTCTCATTCTAACATAAATCTCACATGGTATCAGAGCATTCATCTTGTTCTTCAGCTGTTCATCATTTCCAGCTCCAGAAATTACCAAAAATGAAAAAGATGATTTCAACAAGAAATGAAGAAGGAGAATCTCATTCCAGTGACCCTAGAGGTCTAACTATCTTTATGGTCAAGAG
>CAJHQP010006016.1:0-41432 GCA_905132765.1 Moricandia arvensis
GCTCAACAAGCAGTCTCATGACTCGTCTAAACAGAGCACCTCCATCCTTTTTGGATTTGATTTTGGATTTTGATGCTTAACCCCCATACGAATCACCAGTGCCTTTGGTCACCAGTCTTCCATGGACTTAAGAGATGACCACTCCTACTTCGTGTGCCTCTTGAACTAGCAGCACACTGCTTCCACAACAGTGTCTTAACGCCACCATTTCTACACACAAGTAAACTCTCCATTGCTTCTCAATGGGCAACGCCTTTTCTTACTTGGTTAGGTTAGACACTGAACACTTCTTATGTCCCTGTACACCACTCAAACTCTAGAATAGATTAGGACACAAATGCATTGGGATCAATCCTTGACTATCCATCAAGTTTGATCACCAATGTCTCAAGCTTTGCAACAGATTAAACCAGACATTATCAAGTTTAATCTTGTCAAGCAACCTCTCGAAGCACAAGCAAGATCATATCAGATTCAAGACAAGCTACTTAGGAATTTTAAACACACCTCCTTAATCTGCATCTGACTTGAATCTAGATGCATCAACTGAAGGCAGTAACAGTTCAGTGAATGATGAGAGAACACACCTTAACAAGTTCTAAACAGACATGAATGCAATCACTGGAGCAGATACACTATCTAGCACCCTAATACACGTTCAAGCAGTGAACAAGTAATGGCCTTTAACATTCAAAACACCACACAAGACATTCAAGCATCCTGGGACAGTATCTAGCAAGCTTTTATAAGACCCTCAGGACATGAACACACACTACACCACACGGCCAAAACAAAAGTCTCAAGCTTTATACAAGGGAAGGAAGTTATCTTACAGTCAAGGAAGCTGTGCTGGTTCCTTGAACCTCCATGGTTAACCGGTTCATGACTAGACAGATTTGGGTTGTTGGTTTCGGAACCAACACCTCCTTCTTTGTGTGACCTTCCCCCTTGACCCCCAATCATGCCAAAGACACCAGCTTTCTCCATGTTTGGAGTCGCCACACCAAGATCCAAGTTGAAAGTTCCTTCTTGAAAGGTTTCTTCTTGGACAGTAGAAAAGAATGGCTTGGACAGCTTCCACTGCCTTCTTTCTTCAGGACGGACATTGAGAGAGAGGGATAAACTGAGAATAGCTTCTGGGCACGCCATGGATGATAAATTTCCATCTTGAAGGGTTTAAATGGCTGGCTGGACAGAAGCTTCTTCATTAGTTTAGAAATGGAATGGGAAGAGCTTGAGCGTACTACGTGTGGATGCTGGGAACCAGGTTCTGATGAACCTGCTCTGATACCATGAAAGTTTATCAGAGTTCAGGCCGTGGGTTGTGTGAGGAGATCCAACCTTAACAGGTTTAGACTGGTCTTGTTTTAAAGAGAGTGAAAGAGAGAGACTTGATGGAGAAGATTAGGATGAGACTAAGAGAATGGGGAGACTTAAGAGATTCATAAGACTTGTAAGAACAGAGACTAAGAGACTTAAGAACAGAGATTTAAACCTAGAAAAGAATAGGAAGGAGGAGGGGAAACCCCCACTCTCTCACTTTAATGTTTACAATCGACAATCCAAGGTATAAATAGGTAAATGAGCTACTTCTAGGGTTTACAAGGAAAATCAACCAAGCATGTGAAGTCAACAAGGAAATGGGCGCCTATTTTGAATTGTATGGACTGAAATCAATACATGCTTGGCCAGGCTGTTCTCTTGCTGGTTACCAAGGGAAGACTTGGCTAGGAATGAGCCAACAATGCACTTGATTCGTCCATAGATCAGTCTAGGTTCATAATACAGCTTGCTCTTCCTTTTCAGCACATGGGAACAGATCATGACAGGCTGGCTGGTCTTCCTTGCTTGCTGGCGAGTCAATAAAGGTAAATCTTATCCATAAACGGTCAAGTGACCTCAGTATCTTCCTGGTTACTTCCTTAGACCAGAATATGCCTTAGAATCTTATCTCCCTTGTCCATAACTTCCATTTCGCCTTCTTCATACCTTAGGGCTCAAGTTATCACCATGGAGTGTACGGATTAGGGTTTGGTCCGTACACTTTTCGCCCTATTTTTGCGCAAACCCAAAACTTCCTGATTTGGTCGAATGTAAAGTTTTCGGGGTCGACCTGGTCCGTACGGATTCGTACGGTCCGAGTACTTCCGTCCGTACCAAATCCGTACGGCCTCGCCCTAACTTTGCACATTCTCCCAAATGACTCCAAACTTCACCCAAGCCTTCTTCTTTCATTGTAAACCCTTCCTGGACCTCTTTCTAGCTCAGCATTACCTTCTTGGACTCTCCTTAGTTCTTAACAGAACTTCCACAAAGGTTTGGTCCTTCTTTGTTCAATAACCTTTAGTGATTGATTATCACTTCAGGTTAACAACTCAACCCCAATGGTCTTCTCAAGCTTCTTGAGGTTAAGTTAGGCGACCTTAGACCTGTGCCTTACCTTACAATCCAAGTTTGTCTTCCAAGTCAAGTTAGGTCTCCTCTTGAATGCCTTGAGTCCCAAGTCTATACGGAATGCCTTGGTTCCACAAGTATCCGAGTTTCTTCTCTTCTTTGTCTATTCTGACCATTGTAACTTCCTCTCTTCTGGTTCGTTTATCTCAATAAACTTAACTCATCAGGGGTCTCACGTCGAATTGGAATCATGTCCAAAGCTTCTCAGGAGAAAGAGTTATGAGTTCTACAACTCAGATGATCTTCTGTGTGCTTTGTTTGAATTTTTCGGAGTTCAAAACATCTCAATCCTATCATCTATGGCGGACCAGGTGAGCATGCTAAGGTAAGTGATCATGTTTTCAAGAGTTCTTTATTCTATTACACAGATATGATGCACTTGTTTTTGTCAAAAGAGCCATGTGCAGATTATGGTGAAGCTTGGAAGCATACAAGGAGAAAGGACAAGCATGTTGAAGACAAGAGATTCAAACCACCTGATCTGGACCAGGATATGCACCAAGACTTCACTGGCTTCATCCTCATCAAAGAAGCACCACCAGATGCAGCACACAAGCCGAAACCGAACAAAAACGAATTTGGCATAAGATTATTACACTTTGATAAAATTTCATGTGCTAACTTGCTTTGTTTCCATGTATCAGGTTTGATTAATGAATCAGGAACTAAATGGATCAATGCCTTCTACATATCCAAACTAGTCAGCAACAATGCCTATCAAAGATGCTTGCAAGGTAAGTGTAATCTGATTCTAAACTTTGATGTTACTGACTTGGTCCCCTCTATTGCAGGTAAAACAGATTTGAGGACAAATATTTTTGAAGAGGGAGGGGATGATGTGATCATGGACCAGCTTACCAAAGAGGGTAAAGAGATCTTAGACGAGCCACATGATGCCCACAATGCACCAGCAGCCTAATGATGATGCTTTGACCATTCCAGAAGGTCCCATGGACCCGTTCCAGAGCCAAGAAACTCAAGGATACTGTTGTAGGATTACTCACTTCACATCCACAACAAGAAGAAAGTCTTGGACAAGGTTTGATGGTCCGAGATATCTTGATCACCATTCAAGCTATCTCTACATCGAGCTGAGCTAGTGTTTTAGGCAAGACAATTGGTGTGGGCTCTTTTCCTTGCTTTTGGTTTTGTCCCATGAGGTTTTCCGGAGGAAGGTTATTAACGAGTCCACGACTTGTCTTACAAATCACCTAGGCCCTATCTCGGCCCAAGACTACTAGAAGACCATTTATTTTTATCTTTTGTTATTTTAAAACTATAGTTTTATGTTATCTTTTGATGCACCCCTAGGATGCTCTTTGGTTGATTGGGAAGATAGATCCTTGCAAGAACGAATCAGAGACTCAAGTTCTTCAAGGTTTGTGGGATGATGGTGACACAAGAGGGATGAGGAGATTCTTGATACTCTTAGATGATTAGCTCGGATATGACACACCAAGTAAACACCCTTAAAACTCCGGATACAACACACCAGAGATACTCGACACACTTTCTAGAGAGAGAGCCATTAGAGAGAAAAGAACTCGTTGATTAAGGATTGCTTGAGCTACAATAGGGTTAGGGAAAACCCTTAAATAAAAGAAACCAGAGAACATGCTCTATAGGGGTTCGAAAATAAGAAAAATGGAAACTATAGTTTAAACATAACATAAGCTTAAAAATGTAAATACTTCTACTAGTATTGTGCCGAGATAGAGCCTAAGTGATTTGCCAGACAAGTCGTGGCCTCGTTAAAAACCTTCTTCCGGAAAACCTCGTGGGACAAAACAAAAAGCAAGGAAAAGAGCACACACCAAATGTCTTGCCTAGACACTAACTCAGCTTGATGTAGAGATGGCTTGAATGGTGTTCAAGACATCTCGGATCAAACCTTGTCCAAGACTTTCTTCTTGTTGTGGATGTGAAGTGAGTAATCCTACAACAGTCTCTTTAAGTTTCTTGACCCTGGAACGAGTCATGGGACCTTCTGGAATGATTAGAGCATCTTCACCAGGCTGCTGGTGCATTGTGGCATCATGTGACTCATCTAGAATCTCCTTGTTCTCCTTAGTGATCCGGTCCATGATCACATCATCCGCTCCCTCTTTGAAAAGGAGTTGTCCTCAAATCTGGTTCATCAACATCAAAGGAGCCAAATCAGTGACATTGAAGCTATTTGATACATCATACTTACCTTGGAGATCAAGTTTATAGGCATTGTCATTGATCTTGTGGATGATCTCGAAGGGTCCATCAACCCTTGGCATCAACTTCGACTTCATCTCATTGGGAAACCTATCCTTCCTCAGGTGAAGCCAAACTTGGTCACCGACTTCAAAGACCCTCACACGCCTTCCCTTGTTGGCTTGCTTCTCATAGAGCTTGGTTTCTGCTCAATGTTTTTCTGCTCAAAGGTCCTACAGTTCTATTAACTACTTAAGTTTGTCCATCAGTTTGTGGATGACATGTAGTAGAAAACAACAGCTTAGTGCCTAGCTTAGACCAAAGAGTCTTCCAAAAGTAACTAAGAAACTTAGTATCTCTATCACTAACTATAGTCTTAGGCATGCCATGTAAACAAACAACCTCTTTAAAGAACAAGTTAGCAATATGCAATGCATCATCCGTCTTATGACATGCTATGAAGTGTGCCATCTTAGAGAACCTATCAACAACAACAAAGATTGAGTCCTTTCTGGTTCTAGTCCTAGGCAATCCAACAATTAAATCCATGGATATGTCATTCCAAGGATGGTGTGGAATGGGTAAAGGAGTATACAAACCCTGGGATTGGACTTGGGACTTGGCATGCTTGCAAGTAGCACACCTCCCACAGATTCTCTCCACATCTCTTTTCATGTGCGGCCAATATAAGTGATCCTGCAAAACTTTTAGGGTCTTGGCAATCCCAAAGTGTCCCATTAGACTGCCCTCATGGGATTCCCTGACAAAGAGATCTCTCAAAGAACAATTAGGCACACACAATCTGTTATCATAAAACAAGAAGCCTTCTTGTCTAAAGTAGTGTCATGAAGCAAACTTCTCACAAGATGAATAAGCTTCCTTGAAATCATGGTTAGTATCATACATATCCTTTATCTGCTCAAACCCAAGTAACTTAGAATCTAAAGTAGTCAAGAGAACATACCTCCGAGATAGTGCATCAGCAACTATGTTCTCCTTACCTTGTTTATATTTGATCACGTATGGGAAGGTCTCAATGAACTCAACCCACCTTGCGTGTCTCTTGCTAAGCTTACTCTGCCCTTTTAGATACTTTAGGGACTCATGATCAGTGTGTATGACAAACTCCTTGGGCCACAAGTAATGTTGCCACGTTTGTAATGCCCTCACCAAGGCATAGAGTTCTTTGTCATAGGTTGCATAGTTGAGAGTGGCTCCTCCAGGCTTCTCACTGAAGTAGGCTATAGGTTTCCTATCCTGCATCAATACAGCACCAATTCCAATTCCTGAGGCATCACATTCTATTTCAAAAGTTTTAGTAAAGTCAGGAAGCATAAGAAGAGGTGATTGAGTAAGCTTCTCTTTTAGGCTCTAGAAAGCCTTCTCTTGTGCTTCTCCCCACTTGAATCCGACATCCTTCTTTATCACTTCAGTTAAGGGAGCTGCAATGGTGCTAAAGTCTCTCACAAATCCCTATAGAACCCAGCAAGCCCATGGAAACTTCCTCACTTCTCCTACTGAGGTTGGGCTCGGCCAGTCCTTTGATGGCTTTGATCTTCTCTTCATCCACCTTAACTCCATCTGCACTCACAACAAAGCCTAGGAAAACCAAGTTGTTCGTGCAAAAAGTGCACTTCTTCAAGTTGGCAAAGAGCTTTTCATTCCTTCAAAACATTCAGAACATCCCTAAGATGTTCTATATGTTCTTCTAAGGTCTTGCTATATAATAAGATGTCATAAAAGTATACAACAACAGAAATGCCTATGAATGATCTAAGAACATGATTCATTAATCTCATGAATGTACTAGGTGCATTGTTCAATCCAAATGGCATAACTAACCACTCATATAATCCATGTTTAGTTTTGAATGCAGTTTTCCATTCATCTCCTTCTTTCATCCTAATATGATGATAACCACTTTTTAAATCTATCTTAGAAAAGATGCAAGAACCATGCAACTCATCAAGCATATCATCAAGTCTAGGGATAGGATGGCGATACTTCACTGTGATGTTATTGATTGATCTACAATCAACACACATCCGCCATGTACCATCCTTCTTAGGCACTAGGAGCACTGGTACAGCACATGGGCTCAAACTCTCTCGGATATAGCCCTTCTGCATGAGTTCCTCTACTTGTCTTTGCAACTCCTTGGTCTCAACCGGGTTGGTTCTGTATGCTGGACGGTTTGGAAGTGTAGATCCTGGAACAAAGTCTATCTGGTGCTCAATCCCTCTCAAAGGTGGTAAACCAATGGGATTGTCCTCTGGAAATACATCTTGAAACTCCTGCAAAAGAGAAACTATCTCACTCGGATACACCGGTGTAGAATCTGTTAAGTTCAAAAGAGTTTCTTTAAACACAAGTGAGATAGCAGATTGTTTAGAGTAGAGAGTTCTTTTGATATCACCCATGTTAGCATAGAAGTTTGGCTGCTTAGTTCCAGCCAGTTTTAGCTCAATCTCCTTCTTCTTTTGGAGTTGAATCTGATCTTGTTGAACTTCCTTAGGTGTCAAGGGAACCAGAGTGGTCTTGCGTCCCTTGAACTCAAAGGAGTGCTTGTTGGTGAAGCCATCATGGATAACTCGGCGATCAGATTGCCAAGGTCTTCCAAGGAGTATGTGACCAGCTTCCATAGGCAACACATCACACAAGACTTCATCTTCATATCTCCCAATGGCTAAGGGAATAAGGACTTGACTTGAAACCTTCATGGTACCTTCTTCATTCAGCCATTGTAGCCGGTAAGGTTTAGGATGTTTCTGAACCTTCAATCCCAACTTCTTGACCATGGTTTCACTCGCAGCATTCACACAACTACCCCCATCAACAATGAGGCTGCACACCTTTCCTTGGACCAAGCACCGGGTGTAGAAGAGGTTCTCACGCTGCTCTAGCTCCTCAGCCTTGTTTTGCAAGCTTAGAAGCCTTCTTGCTACTAAAAGCTTCCCCTGGACTGGTCCTTCTTCATGTTCGTCTTCAGTGTCTTCTTGGTCAGACTCGCTGTTGTCATCTTCTGAGGCATACTCTCCATCTTCCAGCAAGATCATGACTCTCTTGTTGGTACATTCATTGGCATAATGACCTCTTCCTTGGCACTTGAAACACTTGACATCACGAGCTCTGGAACTAGAAGCTTCAACCTTGCCTTTGCCCTTGTCAAGAGCACTGCTTGGTTTGGTCTCTTCTCTTGGATAGGACTTGTGATCCTTCTGGAACGGTTTAGACTCCTTAGGGTAAGGTGACTTCTCTTCCTTGGTGTTGTGTAGCCGGTTAGAGCCATAGTGGTTGCGTGAATGTCCCTTCCTCTTGAGCTGTTGCTCCACAAGAACAGCCTTGTGTAGCATCTCTTCAAGCTCCACATAATGTTGCATCTCAACATTGTCTTGTATCTCTCGGTTTAGACCACACAGGAACCTTGACATGGTTGCTTCTCTATCTTCTGTTATGCTAGCCATTAGCATGAGCAACTCCATCTCCTGTGATGGACCCATTAGGACGAGATCCTTTGTCCCTGATTCTTTTGAAGGTTGATCTGATGGTTTGGATGATGGATGATGATGGATCTGATGGATAGAAGTCGAAATGGTTGATGAACTTCAGTGAGGATCTGTGGATTGATCAACACTTGTGTAGATGTGTCTAAGATCAAGAGAATGACCTCTGTTTGTGATCAAAGACAAGTTTTGCTTGCAGAGAATGAACTCCTAGCAATCAATGTTCATGGATGAACAAGGGATTCACAGATTTAGAGAGATTTTTGATAAAAAGGTGAATGAATATTATTCTGGTCGTGCATCCCTTATATAGGACTTACCAGTTGTGGAAATGAAAAGACAAAGTGTAGAAAATAAGAAATTTAGAAACTAGGAATGTAGACTTGATTTTGGACCAGAATAAGATTTTTTGTTGAATGACTCTTGGCATGCCACGACCAGGACTTTCTTGCTGTCTCTCTCTTGGTATTCTTGATGAGAAAAAGGCCAGAAAGCTCTGATAATAAGGCTGGTCGAATTTTTCATGAAGCAGACCCATAATGAACTTGTTACGAACTTCCATGGGCTGCAACACTTCTTCTTGGGCCACTTGATCCAAAACAGCTTAAATGGGTTCTTGGACTTGAAATTCATGGCTGGACCATCAGCAAGAGAGTTTGGATCCTTATCTTGGGCTTCGTTGCATAAAATGGCACGGTCCATTTTGATCATCATGCCGCATTTCAGCTCAGTCCAAACCAGCTCCAGTGTCACTCTTTTTAGCTCAGCTTCAGCTCCTATCAGTGTCACTCCCGCTAACTTGATTATTCAGCTCATCATCACTCTTTTAAGCTGGTTTAGCTCGTCCTCAGTCTTGTTTTCAGCTGGTTTTCAACTCATCCAAGGTTGCATAGCTTCTCACGATCCAATACTTCATGGATCATACCAATAAGGCTCATAAACAGCCCATTAATCCAAGCTATGATCAGTTGCTTAGCTGGTTCGTGCCTTGCTCTACTTTCCTTAACATAGATGCTGCTCAAGGTTACATCATCCCCTCCTCCTTTAAAACGATTTGTCCTCAAATCTGTATTTCCTACATCAAAAGGAAACATATTAGACTCAAGACAAAGGTTCAAGAAAAAAAAACATGTAAGCAACAACAAAGTAAAATTTCAGACAGAAACTTCCTTGGAGTTTTGAAGCCATTTTCCTCAAGTACTTCCATATCCAAATTTCAGACCGATAAGCATGGTGTTTGCCCTTGTTCCTTGCATTCCTTTGCGACTGACTCTGTTGATCCTGGACACTCAAAACAGAAACTAGAATACCAGAACCAGTGCAAGACATGCCCTTGTTCAGATCAAAACCCAAACTTTCTTTTCCTAGATCATGCTGCAAACTTTTCAGACCATCATGATGCCTATCAAAGTAAGTGTTGTACACCAAAATGGTGTCAAGGCACGTGATAGCAGAGTCCCTAAAGAACAACCTTAAATTGTGCCTAGCTTTCTCAGATTCAGAACACAACAGAGAATCATTTATAAAAGGCTCAGCTTGTTTATCAAAGAAAGTGTTGTAAACCAGAATGTTTTCAAGGCAAGAAATGCCATAGAACATCTTCAAAACGTGCTTAACTTGTTCAGATTGAGAATACAAAATTTTAAGTTCAAGATCAGATTCAGAATCAGTTAGCACATGTCTCACAGGTTTAGCATGACTTTCAAAGAATGTGTTGTACACTAATATATCATCAAAGCTCACAAGAATATCATTCTGCAAGCATAATCCTAAGACAAACCAAGATTTTTCAGTTTCAAGACATAAACTAGCAGGTTTCAAAACAGAATCAGAAACAAACTCGGTTTCAGCCCTAAGTGATATCGGTTCCTGCAACTTCTTAGGTTCGTTCAGGGCATAAGCAGATGCAAATAAATCATCAGAGACCAGTTCATGCCTAGAAAATTCAGATCAAAGCCATTATCTCTAAAGCAAGCAGATGAATCACAAGATTTTCTAAAACAGAAATCAGGTTGTTGCAAAAAAGCTTCAGTGACTTTTCATGATGATCAAAGCTTTTTCTATGTTCCATAAACTGATCAAAACTCAAAACAAGGCTAGAACTGGACACGTTACCACATTGAAAACGATTTTGATCAGAGAGTTTATCAGGTTCAAGTTTCTTAAAAGAATGAATCATGTTATCAAAAACAGAGTTTGAAACACAAAATTCCAGAGAGAATGACTTATCATCAATTTCTGCTTCAGTGTTGTTTGGCTTCACCAACACTTCTCCTTTTGTTAGAGTCTTTTGTTCTGTTTCTGGTGAGTGTTCTTCTAATACCTGAGATACTGTAACAAGGCTACTCGGTTCCTCCGGTTCAAAACAAGTTAGTTCTTCACAGGTTTTATTGATAACAAGTTCAGATTGAGGAGAGAAAAGATAACACTCAGGTTCTATCTCAGGTTCTTTACTTACCTCAGATGGCTCTGTTTTCAGCTCTTGGATAGCCTTCTCTTTCTTGCTACAACTCCTTGGACCATCAACCTTTGAGTAAGGACGTGACGTTGGTATCCTCTGCTGGTCTTTTTCAAAATCTTGAAGTACTTGTTGTGCAATTCTTTTGAAATCATCTTGAAACTGTTGGATGTCCAAATAATCAAGTGCTGCTTGTTGTTTCTGAGACTTCTTTATGGGATCACGACCATAGAAAGCTCTTGTCTCTTCTTTGGCATGTCTAATGACTTCTTCCCAAGGATTTCCACTCTGATTTTGGTTGGATCTACTTTGTAACAGATTGAAAGATGAAGGTTTTGATGGATATTGGTTTGATGGACGAAATAGGGTTGATATATGGCTGGGTTGAAGGGGAATCGATGGATTGATACACTGAGGTTGCGGAATGGCCTCAGATACTCCTCTCTCTCACTCTGGATTCGACACACCAGTCAGTTTGAGAGCTTGTTGATTGTTTTGGGTTCACACACCTCACAATCAAGTTGTTCAAAGAACAAATGAATCACCAAGAAGAAAAGAGTTTTTGATAAAAATGATGATTGAGTTCAGAACTGAAACAAAGCAACAATTTAAAGGGAAAATCAAGAGCAACTCGTGCATGAGGGCCTTGAGAGTTGTAGTTTCGTGCATGAGCACCTAGGGAAAAGAAATAAAACAAAAACATAAATAAACTAGCTGTTATAGGAAACAGCAGAATAATTGAAGGTGGTTGGGATGGTGGTGATTGGGCCAAGGATCTCTTTTTCACTTTCTTGGTTCTGAATAAGGCCAACAATCTTCTTAATTAGTTTCTTGGACCTGGATCTCGTGATGGGCCCAATAGATATGACAAATGGATCTTCTTTCTGGTATTTGGACTTCTTTTGGGCTGAGAGAGAGACATCTTCATTTTGGGCCTGATCCACGCCATCTTCTTGATAATAACTTGGTTCTTGCATCCATTCAGGTTCATCATCAGGTTCCTCTAAGGTTGGCTCGTCCTGGATTGCATCATCCCCTCCTCCTTTGAAAGGATTTGTCCTCAAATCCAAATGATCTGCATGAAAAGGAGCCAAGTCAGACACATTGAAAGTTGAACTCACAGAATACTTACCTTGAAGATCAATCTTGTATGCATTGTTGTTGATTCGCTCAAGGACTTTGAAAGGACCATCTCTTCTTTTCATTAGTTTGGACTTTCTTTCATTTGGGAATCTATCCTTCCTGAGGTGTATCCACACCAAGTCTCCAGGGTTAAAGATCAGTTCACGCCTTCCTTTGTTGGCATACTTCTCATACTGCTTTGTCATGGCTTCAATGTTCTCCTTAACCTGTTTATGCAAAGACACAACAAACTCGGCCTTCTGCTTGCCATCAAGGTTAGCTTGTTCTTTCAAAGGCAAAGACAACATATCCAAAGGAGTCAAAGGGCTAAACCCATAAACAATCTGAAATGGAGAAAACTTAGTAGCCCTATGAACAGAATGGTTGTATGCAAATTCGACATGAGGCAAACAATCCTCCCAACTCTTAAGATTCTTTTTAATGATTGCACGCAAGAGAGTAGACAGAGATCTATTAACTACTTCAGTTTGTCCATCAGTCTGAGGATGACAAGTAGTAGAAAACAGCAATTTGGTTCCAAGTTTAGCCCACAATGTTTTCCAGAAATGACTCAAGAACTTAGTATCTCTATCAGACACAATGGACCTAGGCATTCCATGCAATCTAACCACTTCTCTAAAGAACAAATCAGCAACCAAAGAAGCATCATCAGTTTTGTGACAGGGAATAAAATGAGCCATCTTAGAGAATCTATCTACTACAACAAAGATGGAATCTCTTCCCTTCCTAGTTCTAGGCAATCCAAGCACAAAATCCATTGAGATATCTACCCATGGTTCAGATGGAATAGGCAGAGGCATATACATACCTTTGGTTTGGTTTGTTGCTTTGGCTTGTTTGCAAGTAACACACTGATTACACAGCTTCTCCACATCTTTTCTCATTCTCGGCCAGTAAAAGTGATGCTGCAAACTCTTCAAAGTTTTGTCAATGCCAAAATGACCCATCAATCCTCCTCCATGTGCTTCCCTGACAAAGAGATCTCTCAAAGAACAGTTAGGAACACACAATCTTGATTCATAAAACAGAAAGCCATCATTCTTGAAATGTTTTTCTACAGCAATCTTGTCACACTTAAGATAGAGTTCTTTGAAATCAGGATCAGTGGCATAGTATGACTTAATCTGTTCAAAACCGAGGAGTTGAGTTTCCAAAGTAGAGAGAAGAGTGTACCTCCGAGAAAGGGCATCAGCAACCACATTCTCCTTACCTTGTTTGTACTGAATGACATAAGGAAATGTTTCCAGGAACTCCACCCATTTGGCATGTCTTTTGTTGAGCTTTTGCTGACCCTTCAAGTGTTTCAAGGATTCATGATCAGTATGAATGACAAACTCCTTGGGCCAGAGATAGTGTTGCCAAGTCTGGAGTGCGCGGATCAGGGCATAGAGCTCTTTGTCATAGGTTGGATAGTTCAACGTTGCACCTCCAAGCTTTTCACTGAAATAAGCTATGGGTTTCTTCTCCTGCATTAGAACTGCCCCAATACCTACACCTGAAGCATCACACTCTATTTCAAAAGTTTTTACAAAATCAGGAAGCATAAGAAGTGGTGCATTAGTCAACTTCCCTTTTAACAGATTGAAAGCCTCTTCTTGAGCTGGACCCCAAGTGAAACCCACAGTTTTCTTGATCACTTCAGTGAGAGGTGCAGCAATGGTGCTAAAGTCTTTCACAAATCTCCTATAGAATCCAGCAAGACCATGAAAACTTCTCACTTCTCCCACGTTTTTAGGGGTTGGCCACTCTCTTATAGCTTTCACTTTCTCTTCATCCACCTGTATTCCCTGAGAAGTAACAACAAAACCTAAAAAGACAAGGTTATCTGTTCCAAAAGAGCACTTTTTATAATTGGCAAACAAGACTTCTTTCCTCAGGACATCTAAAACCTTTCTCAGATGTTCAACATGATCAGACAAGGTTTTACTGTAAATTAGGATGTCATCAAAGTAAACCACAACAAACAACCCTATGTAAGATCTCAAAACATGATTCATGAGTCTCATAAAAGTGCTAGGGGCGTTTGTTAAACCAAATGGCATCACAAGCCACTCATACAAGCCATGTTTTGTTTTAAAAGCAGTTTTCCATTCATCCCCCTCTTTCATTCTGATCTGATGATACCCACTTTTCAAATCAATTTTAGAAAAATAGCAAGAACCATGAAGTTCATCTAGCATATCATCAAGACGAGGAATGGGATGTCTGTACTTTACCGTGATGTTGTTGATGGCTCGACAGTCTACACACATTCTCCAGGTTCCATCCTTCTTTGGAACAAGCAGCACAGGGACAGCACAAGGGCTGAGGCTCTCTCTGATGTGTCCTTTATCCATAAGCTCAGTAACTTGTCTTTGAAGCTCCAATGTTTCTACAGGGTTGGAACGATAAGCTGGTCTGTTTGGTAAGGAAGCTCCTGGCACGAAATCAATCTGATGTTCTATGCCACGAATTGGAGGCAGACCTTGGACATTTTCCTCTGCAAAGACATCACCATACTCCTGCAAAATAAAATCAAACTCACTCGGAATAGCCGGTGCACTGTCAGAAGATGAGGTTAGTGTTCTCTTGTAAACAAACAAGATCATAGCCTGCTGAGCATACATGTTTCTCTTAACCTCAACATTCTTGACAAATAAATTGGAGTTTCTTACCTTCTGTTCCTTGTCAGCCTCTCTTTTGTTTTTCAGTTGTACCTGGTCAAGGTGAACTTCGTGAGGTGACAGTGGGACTAATGTGATCTTCTTTCCTTGGTGCTCAAAGGAGTGGCGATTTGTGAAGCCATCATGCAACACCTTGTGATCATACTGCCAAGGTCTCCCTAAGAGAATATGTCCAGCATCCATAGGAAGAACATCACACAATACCTCATCTGCATATCTTCCAATGGTGATAGGAACCTTAACTTGCTTCTGGACTTTCAAATCTCCATCTTCACTAAGCCACTGCAGAGTGTAAGGCTTTGGGTGTTTCTGAACCTTCAGATTAAGCTTCTCAACCAGGGATGAGCTCGCCACATTGGTGCAACTTCCTCCATCAATAATCAAGCTGCAAACCTTGTCTTGAATCTGACATCTAGTATGGAACAGGTTCTCACGCTGGTTCTGCTCTTCTTCCTTTTGCTTCACACTCAAAGTTCTCCTAGTAACCAGTAGCTCTCCTTTGACTGGATAATCCATGTTTTCTTCATCAGTATCAATCAAGAGTTTCTCTTCTTCAGATTCATACTCTCCATTCTCAAGCAGGATCATCAGCTTCTTGTTTGAGCACTCATTGGCATAATGTCCAATGCCATGACATTTAAAACACTTCACATCTCTGGATCTCGTGGCTGGAGCTTTTCCTTTGTCATCTCTGCCATTTCCAGAAGTCTTAATCTCCTCTTTTGGCTTGTTGAAAGCCTTCTCTTCTTTGTTGTAGGCTGGTTTAGAAGATGATCCATACTGGTTTCTGGTATAGGACTTCCTCTTGTTCTGTTGCTCAATAAGCACTGCTTTGTGAAGAAGTTCCTCCATGGTGTTGAACTCTTGCATCTCTAGCCGATCCTGCACTTCTCTGTTCAAGCCTCCTTGAAACCTTGCCATGGTTGATTCATCATCTTCATTAACATTGGCCTTGATCATGAGAGTTTCCATCTCCTGGAAGTAATCTTCAACACTCTTAGTTCCTTGAGTCAGTCTTCTGAGTTTTTGATGGAGATCTCTGCCATAGTGACTTGGAACAAATCTAGCCTTCATGAGAGTCTTCATCTCGTACCAGGAAGTAACTGGTGACATTCCAGTGTGTCTTCTCTTGTGCATAATCTGTTCCCACCAGTTGACTGCATATCCACTAAACTCAGTTGCAGCAAGCTTCACTTTCTTCTCTTCAGTGTAGTTTTGGCACTCAAAAACTAACTCCATTTTTCTTTCCCACTCCATGTAAGCATCAGGATCATTCTTACCAAGGAAAGGTGGAATTCTCAGCTTGATATTACCCAGGTTGTCATCAGTTCTTGGTCGTGGGTTGTAGCTTCTCGTGGATCTAACATTACTCCTTCCTGAAGATGAATAAGCATCATCGGAATCATCCTCTCTTGCTTCTACTTGTTGGATTTTCACCAGAGTATGTGGATCTGGGTTTGTGTGTGATGAACAAGCCTTTAAGGCAATGATGAACACGAGATGATGAAGAGAAAGGGTTCTGGTTTACTTGTATGAACTTGAATCAGAATCAGAGAGTATGAGAGACTTAGAGAGATTAAAGAGACTAAGAAAGAGAGAGACTTAAGAAGGATTCGATCCAAGAACTACAAGCTTTTTATATCTGGAAGTGGAGAGGGGTTTTCCCCCTTACTCCCTTGAAGATTACAATTCGCCCAAGGGGTCTTTTTATAGAGAGATGAGTGCTGGATACAAGTTTAAACCTACGGAGACTAAGCATGTGGAGTCAACAAGTATTTGGGCGCCTGGTTTGAATTGTGTGGCTCAGAATGCTCACATGCTTGGACAGGCTGTCACAAGCTGCTCTTCCTTTGCTTTTGGACGAGAGGATAACCTTTTGGATAAGGTTCTTCCTTTCTGGAAAGTAGACAGTTCTTCCTTTTCGCCTAAGGTATATTCTGAGCATCTTTCTCCTTGCCTAAGCCTCCCACGGATCCCAAGTCTTTGCTCACCATAATAAACCTTCTTAAGACTTGGGAACCAAGTCTTGTGCATTTTAGGGTTGTACGGCCAGGAACATCAAGCTGGTCCGTACACATTGAGCCCTAACTTTGCACAAGACTTAAAACATCTTTTATGCTCAAATGGTCGAGTAATGTTGGTTTTGGGTCGAGTCTGGTCCGTACGGATCCGTACAGGCCGTACAGGCCGTACAGGCCGTACAATCCGTACACCTCATCCTCAACTTGACCATTTGATCCATTCTTCTCACCAAAGCTTCCCCAGGTCTTCCTTAGACTTCTCATTGATGTTCCTCAGTCTCTTGCACACTCAGAAGCTGTCCACAGCCTTCTCCATACTCGTTGCACAAGATCCTTCACACCACACTATCTTCTCTGCCTCTATCTCATCTCTCATAAGTTTCATTGTATCTCTTCAAGTTAACACTCCCCCTCAAGCTTGACTCTAGTGATCCTAAGTCAAGCTTGGAACCTTGAAGTCACTCCTCATTAAAAACCTTATGAGAGAAAACCCTCCTTAGGGATAAAACCCTCATAAGGAAAAGAGTAAGCTCCTTCAAAGCCTAGGGATTGGCCAGTGAGTTCTTTGTGTCTCAACCAGTGTGGTGGACACAAAGAACTCTGGATCATGGCCCTTACTGTGGTGCAAGTCTGGACCGACTCTCATTGCACACCACTACCTCTTCTTGAGCTCATCTAGCTCATCTCATACTGATCTTGGTCTCTCCCCCTTTCACCCAACTTCTTGTTGGGTTAAGTGCTCGGATTACCAGATACAACCTCCATTGAGTATCATCTTCTTTCTCTGCCTTGGTTGCTTCTTCTTCTTAAATAACTACCAAGGACTCCATCTTCACAGATCATTGAAGCTTCTCAATACTCCCCCTCAAGCTTGACCATGTGGAACAAGTCAAGCTTGGAAGGATTGCTTCATGATCTTGATCAACACACCACTGCCCACTCCTTTCTGATCTCGCCACCTTGAATGGAATGCTGGAAGATACCTCAGCTAACTCTTCAACCACCTCACTTCAGAAGCCGCATTGTAGAGTCACCTTCTTCTTCACACAGCCAAGAGTGCTCTGACCACTCTCTTGTCTAGACTCGCCAATGTCTAAACCCGGATGGCTCCATCTTCTATTCCTGGTGCAATGGTGTGGAGGAACCAGGTCTTGAACTTAGATCATCAGGTAGCTCACTCAATTCCCCACCTCAAGCTTGAATTGAGTCTAGGTTCAAGCTTGAAAGTGAGCCTGAATGAGCATCCAAACCAGGAGCACACCACCCCAACAGCTGCGCTTAAACCACTGGTCCACCTCCATGTCTTCAGCTTCAAGTACCCATGGATCACCGGCCTCCTCAAGCTTCAGTGATGACCTTCTATTCTTGTGTGCCTTGAACCAGGAGCTCAACAACCTTCATGGTCTGCGCTTCTTATAACCGGCTACTGCACCAAGAACCTTCCCATTGCTCCACACAATGGACCAAGCCTTCCGCTTGTTCCGGATTGGTGTTGAACAAGAGACACTCCATGTGAACCTGAAACAACACTCAAACTCCACACAAGATAAGACACATTTGCATTGGGATCAAACCTTGACTAATCATCAAGTTTGATCACCAATGTCACATGCTTTGCATTTAGACAGCATCTCATTATCATTGAGATCCATCTAATGCAAGCTTACCACTCTCTAAATGTTATCACAAAGCACTTAGGCAAACAATCCCTGCCTTAAACGACCCTTAGACATCAGTCTAGGTGTCTCAACCTTAAGGCAGCCCCAATGACAAGAGTATGCAACAGTCTTAACCCATTTACTTCATGAATGCAAAATGGATTAGATACAACTATCTATCATCCTAGCAAGACATTCATAAGAACAGAGACTAAGCATCAATGCCATTTCCAAACACCAGACCCAAATGCTTTACTTTCAATCAGTTTCTATTCATGTATGCAAGCAGATTCAGAACATGCTATCTAATATCATGTCAAGCAACACTTAGAACTGGAGCAAGCACTTTAAAAACTTTCAACCATTCAAAACGAGTCATCTAAACATCCTGAGATAGATTCTAAACATCATATCTAGCAATCTTAAACACATCCTCAGGTCTCAAACACATCACACAACACATTCAGTTCATAAAGGATCAAGCTTTATATCAAGGGACAGTAGGTTCTTACAAACAAGGAACTAGTGTTAGTTCCTTGACCACCTTTGATTCATGGCAAGATCAGGAGCTCTTGGTTGCAAC
This sequence comes from Moricandia arvensis, assembly GCA_905132765.1. Lineage (NCBI taxonomy): Eukaryota > Viridiplantae > Streptophyta > Magnoliopsida > Brassicales > Brassicaceae > Moricandia > Moricandia arvensis. Next base: position 18,668 of record CAJHQP010006016.1, read on the forward strand.
CCAACACCTCCTTCTTCCATGGAGCTTCCCTTGGACTCTCCATGCCCAAAGTCCCCACCTTTCTTCATACTTTGGTCGCCCTCATCAGTAACAAGGTGAAAGCTTTCACCTTTCTTCATGGTCTTTGAATAAGAACACGCCTTGGACTTGATTTGATGAAGGGGGTAGCTAATCCACTCCATAACTCCTGGATCCGAGGCTCTCCTTTCTTCTGGACGGTATGAGAGAGTATGAGACTTCAAGAACAGCTTCTGGGTTTTCCGGATGAACACCATCTTGTAGAGGTTGAACAGGCTGGAAAGGAAGCTCCTTTCTGGGTTTTGATGGCAGGAGAGAAAGCTTTGATCTTTGCGGAAGCTAGACACCAAGTTCTGATGAACCTGGCTCTGATACCATGTTGGATTTTCACCAGAGTATGTGGATCTGGGTTTGTGTGTGATGAACAAGCCTTTAAGGCAATGATGAACACGAGATGATGAAGAGAAAGGGTTCTGGTTTACTTGTATGAACTTGAATCAGAATCAGAGAGTATGAGAGACTTAGAGAGATTAAAGAGACTAAGAAAGAGAGAGACTTAAGAAGGATTCGATCCAAGAACTACAAGCTTTTTATTTCTGGAAGTGGAGAGGGGTTTTCCCCCTTACTCCCTTGAAGATTACAATTCGCCCAAGGGGTCTTTTTATAGAGAGATGAGTGCTGGATACAAGTTTAAACCTAAGGAGACTAAGCATGTGGAGTCAACAAGTATTTGGGCGCCTGGTTTGAATTGTGTGGCTCAGAATGCTCACATGCTTGGACAGGCTGTCACAAGCTGCTCTTCCTTTGCTTTTGGGCGAGAGGATAACCTTTTGGATAAGGTTCTTCCTTTCTGGAAAGTAGACAGCTCTTCCTTTTCGCCTAAGGTATATTCTGAGCATCTTTCTCCTTGCCTAAGCCTCCCACGGATCCCAAGTCTTTGCTCACCATAATAAACCTTCTTAAGACTTGGGAACCAAGTCTTGTGCATTTTAGGGTTGTACGGCCAGGAACATCAAGCTGGTCCGTACACATTGAGCCCTAACTTTGCACAAGACTTAAAACATCTTTTATGCTCAAATGGTCGAGTAATGTTGGTTTTGGGTCGAGTCTGGTCCGTACGGATCCGTACAGGCCGTACAATCCGTACACCTCATCCTCAACTTGACCATTTGATCCCTTCTTCTCACCAAAGCTTCCCCAGGTCTTCCTTAGACTTCTCATTGATGTTCCTCAGTCTTTTGCACACTCAGAAGCTGTCCACAGCCTTCTCCATACTCGTTGCACAAGATCCTTCACACCACACTATCTTCTTTGCCTCTATCTCATCTCTCATAAGTTTCATTGTATCTCTTCAAGTTAACACTCCTCTGGTTCTTCTTGCAGGGCGGTCAGCAGCTCTGTTTCTAGGATGTCTAGTTCCATAAAAGAACTCATTGGCTTCCTCTTCTCTTTTTGTCAAGTTATCTGTGACCTGCTTGGTAATCTCAGCAATCAGAGCCTGCATCTGAAAAGGATTAATATTGATAGTAGGTGTTGTCTCCTCTACTTGATTATTGTTGTCGCCTGACATGGTTCCTGCAAAATCAACAAACTTTAGCGAAACACAGAACTCTCTCTTTCTCTCACGATCCTCCTTTGTTCTCTCAAGTTTTGTGGTGAAGGTGATTCAAAAGTTCTGTAACCAACCAAATAAAATGAAACTGCAGAAACCCAAAATCCCAAAGAAAAGAGAAAGATAGACAGATTGCAAGATTTTGGATGAGCAAGTGATTTTACCAAACCTCAGTCCGATTTCTCCTAGACTGAACCTGATTTCTCCTGGGGATATTTTAATCAGATCTGGCTCACTTGCAAACAGATAGACAGATAAGAGATTGATAAGAACAGAAAAACCCAGAATAAAAGATGAATTCGAAATCCCAAAGATATGAACTTGAAATCCCAGAAAGTTTCAGACTTTGATAGATTAGAGATTGAAAAATAACCCAGAACTGGTAGATCGACAGAGTGGTTGCTCTGATACCACTTAATGACTTCTTCCCAAGGATTTCCACTCTGATTTTGGTTGGATCTACTTTGTAACAGATTGAAAGATGAAGGTTTTGATGGATATTGGTCTGATGGACGAAATAGGGTTGATATATGGCTGGGTTGAAGGGGAATCGATGGACTGATACACTGAGGTTGCGGAATGGCCTCAGATACTCCTCTCTCTCACTCTGGATTCGACACACCAGTCAGTTTGAGAGCTTGTTGATTGTTTTGGGTTCACACACCTCACAATCAAGTTGTTCAAAGAACAAATGAATCACCAAGAAGAAAAGAGTTTTTGATAAAAATGATGATTGAGTTCAGAACTGAAACAAAGCAACAATTTAAAGGGAAAATCAAGAGCAACTCGTGCATGAGGGCCTTGAGAATTGTAGTTTCGTGCATGAGCACCTCGGGAAAAGAAATAAAACAAAAACATAAATAAACTAGCTGTTATAGGAAACAACAGATTAATTAAAGGTGGTTGGGATGGTGGTGATTGGGCCAAGGATCTCTTTTTCACTTTCTTGGTTCTGAATAAGGCCAACAATCTTCTTAATTAGTTTCTTGGACCTGGATCTCGTGATGGGCTGATATGGGCACGGAAAGCACCCTTCTCACAGTGGATGGATAGAGGATGAGTATCAAGCCTTGGTGGATGGATAGAGGTGAAAATGGAGGGAGTTCTTGCGGATGGAATGGAATGAGATGATAATCGGCTTGAAGCAGCTTATAGGGGCTTATAGGGCTTATATACTCGCCGATGCAGCTATGCTTTTCTAGGGGTCTTTGAAGCAAATTTAATACAATGACTCAATCTTAGGACTTAATAAAAGCAAAGGCTAAACAACGCCTGGTTTATTCGAAAAAGAAATAAATAAAAGACCCAAAACCTGCAAGGAAAATCAAGTAAATAAAATATTGAGATATGCTTACCTTACTTACCTTTCTGGTGGATTTGAATTGTGGTAAGGTAGCCATTGGGGTTAGGAGAAGAGCAGAAGTGTGAAGTGTTGTCGTTTAGAAAGCTTGCCTCTTCCCTTGATACTCACCGTTTCACTTAAGTGGGGAGATGGTGAATAAGGAAACCATCTCTTTATGCGGAATGATAGACCATAGGATAGCATTATCTTTTAGACCGTCTTGTATAACATAAGGTTGAGTCTTTGTAACCTCTGATCCGGAAATGGAGAGCTTGTCTAGACGGTTTGTGATGTCATCTAAGTTGGGGTTGCTATTAGCCTTGGCAAACAATCCTACAATGGCTTCACAGAAGCTTGCAATCACCCCCTTGGTTCCTGATCTTGTTCTTGGTGCTTGTCTTAGAGTGGGGATGTTGATGTCTGGTTCTATGTCCTCATCCTTCTCTCCCTCTTGAGAAGGTTCTGACCTCAGAACAGTTTCATCTGCATGAAAATAAGATAGATCAGACACATTGAATGTGGAAGATACATTTAACTCACCTGGAAGCTCTAGCTGGTATGCATTGTCATTGATCTTCTTCAGGACTTTGAAAGGACCGTCTCCTCTAGGGGATATCTTAGACTTCCTCTGGTTAGGGAACCTTTCTGATCTCATGTGTAACCAAACCCAATCTCCTGGTTCAAAAGAAACCTCCTTTCTGCCCTTATCAGCTTGCTTCTTGTTCAGCTCATTCTGGTGCTCTAAGTTAGCCTTGACCTTCTCATGAATCTTCTGCATCAACTCGGCCTTAGTCTCTCCTTCTTGACTAATCATCTGGTCCTTGTGGGGAATAGGTAGGAGATCCAGAGGTGTTGTTGGCTTAAACCCATACACAATCTCAAAAGGTGATAGCTTAGTAGCAGAATGTGGAACTCGGTTGTAAGCAAACTCAATGAAAGGTAGACAATCAAGCCAATTCCTCAAGTTCTTACCAACCGTGGCTCTCAGTAGAGTGGAGAGTGTGCGGTTCACAACCTCAGTCTGACCATCAGTCTGTGGATGGCAGGTTGTGGAGAAGAGTAGCTTAGTTCCCAGCTTCCTCCAAAGTGTTCTCCAAAAGTGGCTCAAGAACTTGGTGTCTTGGTCAGAAACAATGGTTCTAGGGATGCCATGAATTTTCACCACTTCCTTGAAGAATAAGTCAGCAGTTTGGGATGCATCATTGGTTTTTTTGCAAGGAATGAAGTGTGCCATCTTAGAGAACCTGTCTACTACCACAAAGATGGAATCCTTGTTTCTGATCTTTGGCAATCCTAAAACAAAATCCATTGGAAATTTCTACCCAAGGTAGGTCAGGGATAGGCAAAGGAATGTATAACCCATGGGGATGTAACCTGGACTTTGCTTTGAGGCAAATGATGCACCTTGCACAGAACCTCTCTACATCTTTTCTCAAGTGTGGCCAGAAGAAATGCTCAGCTACAATGCTGAGGGTCTTAGCTCGGCCAAAATGTCCCATGAGGCCTCCTCCATGTGCCTCTCTCAAGATCAGATCACGCATTGATCCTTGTGGAATACATAGCCTCTTGTCCCTAAAAGGAACTCGTCTTGCTTAAAGAAGGACCCAACTGCTCCTTGTCTACACTGCTTGTAGATGTCTCCAAAGTCAGGATCCTCTCCATACTGATCCTTGATGTGTTCAAAACCCATAACCTTAGCCTCCATCAGGGATATAAGCGCATGTCTCCTGGATAAGGCATCAGCTACAATGTTCTCCTTCCCCTTCTTGTACTTGATCACATAGGGGAATGTTTCTACAAACTCTAACCAACGAGCATGTCTCTTCTTCAAAGTGTTTTGTCCCCTCAGATACTTGAGTGTCTCATGGTCAGTGTGGATCACAAACTCCTTGGATAAGAGGTAGTGTTGCCAAGTTTCTAGTGACCTCACTAGAGCATACAACTCCTTGTCATAGGTAGGGTAGTTGAGGGTTGCTCCATGTAGCTTCTCACTGAAGAATGCTACTGGTTTTCCTCCTTGAGTTAACACGGCTCCCACACCTGTTCCTGAGGCATCACATTCAATCTCAAAAGTTTTGTCAAAGTTAGGCAAAACCAAAACAGGAGCATTAGTTAAGCTAGTTTTAAGTTTTTGAAAAGCTTCTTCCTGTTCAGTTCCCCATTTGAAGGCAACATCCTTCTTGATCACTGATGTCAGTGGGGCTGCTATGGTGCTGAAGTCTTTGACAAACCTCCTATAGAAACTGGCCAAACCATGGAAACTCCTCACATGGCCGATGGTAGTTGGGGTAGGCCAATCTTGCACTGCTTGGATCTTCTCCTCATCTACTTTCAATCCTGTGAACTAACAACAAAGCCTAGGAATACTAGTTGATCAGTGCAAAAGGTACACTTCTTAAGGTTAGCATATATATGTTCTGGGCGCAGTGTTTCCAAAACCTTTTCAAGATGTTTAAGATGATCTTCTAAGCTGGTGCTATAAATCAAAATATCATCAAAGTAAACAACTACAAACTTATAGATGTATGCCCTTAAGACATGGTTCATGAGGCGCATGAAGGTGCTTGGGGCATTGGTGAGACCAAATGGCATGACTAGCCACTCATAGAGTCCCCTTTTGGTTTTAAAGGCAGTCTTCCACTCATCACCTTCCTTCATTCTAACCTGGTGATAACCACTCTTCAGGTCTATCTTGGAGAAGATAGTGGCACCACTGAGCTCATCCAGCATGTCATCAAGTCTTGGTATTGGGTGTCTATACTTGATGGTTATGTTGTTGATGGCACGGCAGTCTACACACATCCTCCAAGTCCCATCTTTCTTTGGCACCAATAGAACAGGAACAACACAAGGGCTTAGACTCTCCCTGATGTATCCCTTATCCATCAAGTCTTGTACCTGCTTCTCTAGTTCTTTGGCTTCCTCCGGGTTCACCCTATAGGCTGGGCGGTTTGGTAATGGAGCTCCTGGGATGAGATCAATCTGGTGTTCTATTCCCCTAATAGGTGGTAAACCAGTGGGTATGTCTTCTGGAAATAGATCCTGGAACTTCTCAATGAGTTGAACTACGGATGGGGGAAGTTCTTGTTCCTCATAACCTGTCAACACACCTTCCTTAAAGATCATTAGTAGCACCTGTGTTTTGCACTCTAATGATTTTAAAACTTGTTGGGAAGTGATGTAAAGGTTAGTCTTGCTTGCCTTGTTACCTTTGTCCATCTCTTTTTGCATGTCTAGGACTTGCTGTGGTGTCAAAGGAGCAAGGTTGTGCTTGCGGTTGTGTGAGTGAAGCTGTAGAAGTTGGTGCGGCCATTGTGGATTGTCTCCTTGTCAAACTGCCAAGGTCTCCCCAGCAGGAGATGTCCAGCTTGCATAGGAACAACATCACAAGTCACCTGATCAGCATCTCTGCCTATGCTGAATGGAATCACCACTTGTTCACCAATCTTTAACTCAGTCTCATCATTTAACCACTTGAGCCGGTATGGCTTTGGATGCTTGGTCTTCTTGAGGCCTAACTTGTCAACCAAGTACTTGCTAGCAACATTAGTACACGAGCCTCCATCAATGATCAGACTGCATACCTTAGAGTCTATGGTGCATCTAGTGTGGAAAATGTTTTCCCTTTGAATGGTTTCTGGCTCAAACATAGCACTTAGGGCTCTCCTGGTCACAAGTATCTCTCCCTCATCTGGATAGTCAGTGATCTCTTCATCAGTACCAGCCGTTTCTTCTTCAGCCTCTTCTTGAGTCTCATATCCTCCATCTTCCCTGAGGATCATTACTCTCTGGTTGGGACAGTCTCGAGCATAATGTCCCTTCCCTTGACATTTGTAGCAAGTAATGTCACGGTTCCTAGGTGCAGCACCCTTTCCTTGATCAGTCTTGTTGCTCTTGGAAACCTCTGGTGCTGGATTCTTCTTGAACCGGCTCTCCACTTCAATGGACTTGCCTTTGTCATTGTTCTTTTGTACTGGTGGTGTCCAAGTACTCTTGCCTCTACTGGTGGCTATGGTCTTCCTCTTGATATGTTGCTCGGCTTGAATAGCATAGTGCAACAAGTCATGGAAGTGCTCATAGTTTTTCCTTTCCACCTTTCTTGTAATCCGGTCTTGTAACCCATCTAAAAATTGTGCCATCAAGGTCTCCTCAGAGTCTTGTACCTCCAGACGGTTCCTGAGTGCATCAAACTCCTCATAGTATTCTTCTACTGACTTGTTCCCTTGAGTGAGCTTCCTGAACCTCTTTTGCAAGTCTCTGTAGTACTAACTTGGCACATATCTCTTTCTCAGTAAGGCTCTCATGTCATCCCAAAGAGTAATAGGACCACGTCTAAGCCTTCTCCTTTCTGAAGTCTCCCTATCCCACCATGACAAATCAGTGTCAGTGAGTTGAGCAGCAGCTGGAGAGATCTTCCTTGCCTCTGTGTAGTTATAGTAATCAAAGATGTACTCCATCCTTGTTTCCCAATCAATGTAAGCATCAGGATTAACCTTTCCAAAAAAGGTTGGTGGCGTGAGCTTCAAGTCTTTGCCTCCCTGCCATGGATGCTCTTCTTCTTGATCATAATTTCTGCCCCGGTTCCTTCCTCTATCTCTGGCATTCCTCCTAGGCGGAGGGTGTTGCTCTTCTTCTTCCAGACTAGGCATATCACTACCAGTCTCATCTCCTTCTGGTGGGTTTTCTTGTCGCCTTTGTTGGTCTCTTGCCGGGTTGTTGTTTGGGTTATTGGCCTGAGCTTGTTGGTTCTGCTCTAGCCGAGCCATCCTTTCACTGATGGATTGCATAGTAGCCAAGAGTTGGGCTATGGTCGCAGCATCAGTGGATGAAGTACTATCTCCCATTGCTTATTCCTGCAAGAACTTTCAAGAACAAGTGAAAGTATGGGAAATGGAAATTAAACAAATGACAATATGCAAGAATGAGTAAACTAGTGATTATGAATGAAATGGATCGAAATATTATCACAATGATATGCGAGATAGAATGCAGCAAGAATTTAGACTATGTTCCAAATAAGGAAAGTTCGACCACCAAAACTATGAATGTATATGATATGTTTTTTATTTTTTTTTATAAGTATGAAAAGTGAAATGCGAAATTAACTAAGGTAAAGCAGTAACTCTTTTAGTTTTTTTTTTTAATATTCGAGTGCAAGAAAAACAAAATGGAAACCGAGATATGCTTGGTATGGAAAAGGAAACTGAATATGCAAGCAATAACTTTCAAACAGTTTTTTTTTATTTTTCCTCAAGGCAAACGAATCAAAACAACTTTAACTCATCTCCTATCTTTTTCTTTTCGTGATATATGAACTAAGAACTCAATAAACTACAATGGCAGAAATCCAAAACACAAGCAAAACACGAAATTTTTATGGTTTTTCTTAACAGAATGAGACGATTTAAAAGAAAAGGAAAGAGTTAACCTGATTGGAAGCCTTTCGGCTTGTTGAAAATGATATGGGCACGGAAAGCACCCTTCTCACACTGGATGGATAGAGGATGAGTATCAAGCCTTGGTGGATGGATAGAGGTGAAAATGGAGGGAGTTCTTGCGGATGGAATGGGATGAGATGATAACCGGCTTGATTGCTTTTAGAACGGATCAGTGGAGGATGGGAAACAACAAATGGTCGTGTAACCAACTTGCTATCTCACTGGATGGAGGATGGCGTGAAGATGGAGTGTGGATCCAATCTGCTTGTTGAAAATGATATGGGCACGGAAAGCACCCTTCTCACACTGGATGGATAGAGGATGAGCTAACTTATTGTGTGTCAAAGAGTATGATGCATGTTTGAGTAGTGAATCAGGAATCAAACGGTTCAGTCCCTTCTACATATCCGAACCATTCAGCAACAATGCCTATCAAAGAGGCTTGCAAGGTAAGTGTAATCTGATTTCAAACTTTGATGTTACTGACTTGGTCCCCTCAATTGCAGGTAAAACAGATTTGAGGACAAATCTTTTTGAAGAGGGAGGGGATGATATTATCATGGACCAGCTTACTAAAGAGGACAAAGGGAGCTTAGATGATGTGATCATGGACCGGATCACTAAGAAGAACAAGGAGAGTCTAGATGAGCCACATGAAGCCACAATGCACCAGCAGCCTGGTGATGATGCTCTAGCAATTCCAGAAGGTCCCATGACTCGTTCCAGAGTCAAGAAACTTAAGGATAATGTTGTTGGATTACTCACTTCACATCCACAACAAGAAGAAAGTCTTGGACAAGGTTTGATCCGAGATGTCTTGATCACCATTCAAGACATCTCTACATCAAGCTGAGTTAGTGTCTAGGCAAGACACTTGGTGTGTGTTCTTTTCCTTGCTTTTGGTTTTGTCCCACGAGGTTTTCCGGAGGAAGGTTTTTAACGAGGCCACAACTTGTCTTACACATCACTTAGGCTCTATCTCGGCCCAAGACTAGCAGAAGTTCACGTTTTATTACATTTTAAAGCTTATGTTATTTTTTAACTATAGTTTTCCTTTTTTATTACTTTCGAAACCCTAGAGAGCCTGTTCTCTGGTTTCTTTTATTTAAAGGGTTCTTCTAACCCTATTGTACTCAAGCAATCAATAAACAACAATTTAAAGGGAAAATCAAGAGCAACTCGTGCATGAGGGCCTTGAGAGTTGTAGTTTCGTGCATGAGCACCTAGGGAAAAGAAATAAAACAAAAACATAAATAAACTAGCTGTTATAGGAAACAGCAGAATAATTAAAGGTGGTTGGGATGGTGGTGATTGGGCCAAGGATCTCTTTTTCACTTTCCTGGTTCTGAATAAGGCCAACAATCTTCTTAATTAGTTTCTTGGACCTGGATCTCGTGATGGGCCCAACAAATATGACAAATGGATCTTCTTTCTGGTATTTGGGCTTCTTTTGGGCTGAGAGAGAGAAATCTTTCATTTTGGGGCCTGATCCACGCCATCTTCTTGATAATAACTTGGTTCTTGCATCCATTCAGGTTCATCATCAGGTTCCTCTAAGGTTGGCTCGTCCTGGATTGCATCAGAAAAGATCTTGTGCAACAAGAATGGAGAAGGCTGTGGGAAGCTGATATGTGCACAAGAGGCTCTAGAACACATTTAGGATGATCAAGAAGGACCTTGGGAAGCTTTGGTGAGAAGAAGGGATCAAATGGTCAAGTTGAGGATGAGGTGTACGGATTGTACGGCCTGTACGGCCTGTACGGATCCGTACGGACCAGACTCGACCCAAAACCAACATTACTCGACCATTTGAGAATAAAAGATGTTTTTAGTCTTGTGAAAAGTTAGGGCACAATGTGTACGGACCAGCTTGATGTTCCTGGCCGTACAACCCTAAAATGCACAAGACTTGGTTCCCAAGTCTTAAGAAGGTTGGCGAGTGAATGGATAAAAGATGCTGAGGTATATACCTTATGCCAAGGAAGGAAGGGATGAAGATGCTTTCCAGAAAGGAAGAACCTTATCCAGAAGCTTATCCATTCACCAAAGGAAGGGGCATGAACCTAGACAGATCTCTGGCTAGGTTCAATGACCTTGCTGGCTTATTCTCAGCCAAGCTTTCCTTAGGCGAGCTCCTCTAGTTCCAGGCTGTCCCAAAACGTGTGGAGAGTGATGTCCACACAATTCAAACCGAGGAGCCTCTTCCCTTTGACTCCACATGCTTTGTTGATTATTTTGTAAACCCTAATGTAGCTCTCTCTCTATATATAAACTGATCTCTATCGAGTGTAAACACCAAGGGAGTAAGGGGAAAACCCCTCTCCACTTCAAAAATAAAGCTTGTTGTGTTCTTGATTCGAATCCCTCTCAAGTCTTCCCCTTTCTTAGTCTTTTAATCTCTCTTTGTCTCTCTTAGTCTCTGATTCTGATTCAAGTTCACACAAGTAAACCAAAACCCTTTCTCTTCATCATCTCGTGTTCATCCTTGCCTTAAGAGGCTTGTTCATCACACACAAACCCAGATCCTTATACTCTGGTGAAAATCCAACAGGTTATCAGAGCTTGTTCATCAGAACTTGGTGTCTAGCTTCCGCAAAGATCAAAGCTTTCTCTCTTGCCATCAAAACCCAGAAAGGAGCTTCCTTTCCAGCCGGTTCATCCTCTGCAAGAAGGTGTTCATCCATAAACCCAGAAGTTGTTCTTGAAGTCCCATGCTTTCTCATACCGTCCAGAAGAAGGGAGAGCCTCGGATCCAGGAGTTATGGAGTGGATTATCTACCCTCTTCATCAAATCAAGTCCAAGGCGTGTTCTTATTCAAAGACCAGGAAGAAAGGTGAAAGCTTTCACCCTGTTACTGGTGGGGGGCGACCAAAGTATGAAGAAAGGTGGGGACTTTAGGCATGGAGAGTCCAAGGGAAGGTCAATGGAAGAAGGAGGTGTTGGAGTCGCAACCAAGAGCTCCTGATCTTGCCATGAATCAAAGGTGTTCAAGGAACTAACACTAGTTCCTTGTTTGTAAGAACCTACTGTCCCTTGTTATAAAGCTTGATACTTTATGAACTGAATGTGTTGTGTGATGTGTTTGAGACCTGAGGATGTGTTAAGATTGCTAGATATGAAGTTTAGAATCTATCCCATGATGTTTAGATGACTCGTTTTGAATGGTTGAGTGTTTAAAGTGCTTACTCCAGTTCTAAATGTTGCTTGACATGATGTTAGATAGCATCTTCTGAATCTCCTTGCATACATGAATAGAAACTGATTAAAGTGAAGCATTTGGGTCTGGTGTTTGGAAATGGCATTGATGCTTAGTCTCTGTTCTTATGAATGTCTTGCTAGGATGATAGATAGTTGTATCTAATCCGTTTTGCATTCATGAAGTAAATGGGTTAAGGCTGTTGCATACTCTTGTCATTGGGGCTGCCTTAAGGTTGAGACACCTAGACTGATGTCTAAGGGTCGTTTAAGGCAGGGAATGGTTGCCTAAGTGCTTTGTGATAACATTTAGAGAGTGGTAAGCTTGCATTAGATGGATTTCAATGATAATGAGATATTGTCTAAGTGCAAAGCTTGTGACATTGGTGATCAAACTTGATGATTAGTCAAGGTTTGATCCCAATGCAAGTGTGTCTTATCTTGTTTGGAGTTTGAGTATTGTTTCAGGGTCACAAGGAGTGTGCTTTGTTCAGTACCTATCCAAGACAAGAGGAAGACTTGGTCCATTGTGTGGAGCAATGGGAAGGTTCTTCGTGTAGTAGCCGGTTATAAGAAGCGCAGACCATGAAGGTTGTTGAGCTCCTGGTTCATGGCACACAAGAAGTAGAAGGTCATCACCAAAGCTTGAGGAGGCCGGTGACCTGAAGGGTACTTGAAGCTGAAGACATGGAGGTGGACCAGTGGTTTAAGCGCAGCTGTTGGGGTGGTGTGCTCCTGGTTTGGATGCTTATTCAGGCTCACTTTCGAGCTTGAACCTAGACTCAATTCAAGCTTGAGGTGGGGACTTGAGTGAGCTACCTGATGATCTAAGTTCAAGACCTGGTTCCTCCTCACCATTGCACCAGGAATAGAAGATGGAGCCATCCGGGTTTAGACATTAGCGAGTCTAGACAAGAGAGTGGTCAGAGCACTCTTGGTTGTGTGAAGAAGGAGGTGACTCTACAATGCGGCTTCTGAAGTGAGGTGGTTGAAGAGTTAGCTGAGGTATCTTCCTGCATTCCATTCAAGGTGGCGAGATCAGAAAGGAGTGGGCAGTGGTGTGTTGATCAGGATCATGAAGCTATCCTTCCAAGCTTGACTTGTTCCACATGGTCAAGCTTGAGGGGGAGTGTTGAGAAGCTTCAATGATCTGTGAAGATGGAGTCCTTGGTGGTTATTCAAGAAGAAGAAGCAACCAAGGCTGAGTATGAAGATGGAGTTGTATCTGGTCATCCGAGCACTTAACCCAACAAGAAGTTGGGTGAAAGGGGGAGAGACCAAGATCAGTATGAGATGAGCTCAAGAAGAGTGAGTGGTGTGCAATGAGAGTCGGTCCAGACTTGCACCACAGTGAGGGCCATGATCCAGAGTTCTTTGTGTCCACCACACTGGTTGAGACACAAAGAACTCACTGGCCAATCCCTAGGCCTTGAAGGAGCTTACTCTTTTCCTTATGAGGGTTTTATCCCTAAGGAGGGTTTTCTCTCATAAGGTTTTTAATGAGGAGTGACTTCAAGGTTCCAAGCTTGACTTAGGATCACTAGAGTCAAGCTTGAGGGGGGAGTGTTAACTTAAAGAGATACAAATGAACAAGAGAGAGATGAGATGGAGGCAAAGGAGATAGATGATGTGAAGAGATCTTGTGCAACAAGAATGGAGAAGGCTGTGGGAAGCTGATATGTGCACAAGAGGCTCTAGAACACATTGAGGATGATCAAGAAGGACCTTGGGAAGCTTTGGTGAGAAGAAGGGATCAAATGGTCAAGTTGAGGATGAGGTGTACGGATTGTACGGCCTGTACGGCCTGTACGGATCCGTACGGACCAGACTCGACCCAAAACCAACATTACTCGACCATTTGAGAATAAAAGATGTTTTAAGTCTTGTGCAAAGTTAGGGCACAATGTGTACGGACCAGCTTGATGTTCCTGGCCGTACAACCCTAAAATGCACAAGACTTGGTTCCCAAGTCTTAAGAAGGTTGGCGAGTGAATGGATAAAAGATGCTGAGGTATATACCTTATGCCAAGGAAGGAAGGGATGAAGATGCTTTCCAAAAAGGAAAAACCTTATCCAGAAGCTTATCCATTCACCGAAGGAAGGGGCATGAACCTAGACAGATCTCTGGCTAGGTTCAATGACCTTGCTGGCTTATTCTCAGCCAAGTTTTCCTTAGGCGAGCTCCTCCGGTTCCAGGCTGTCCCAAAACGTGTGGAGAGTGATGTCCACACAATTCAAACCGAGGAGCCTCTTCCCTTTGACTCCACATGCTTTGTTGATTATTTTGTAAACCTTAATGAAGCTCTCTCTCTCTATATAAACTGATCTCTGTCGAGTGTAAACACCAAGGAGTAAGGGGAAAACCCCTCTCCACTTCAGAAATAAAGCTTGTTGTGTTCTTGATTCGAATCCCTCTCAAGTCTTCCTCTTTCTTAGTCTATTAATCTCTCTTAGTCTCTCTTAGTCTCTGATTCTGATTCAATTTCACACAAGTAAACTAGAACCCTTTCTCTTCATCATCTCATGTTCATCCTTGCCTTAGAGGCTTGTTCATCACACACAAACCCAGATCCTTATACTCTGGTGAAAATCCAACACAACTCCTTGGACCATCAACCTTTGAGGAAGGACGTGAAGTTGGTATCCTCTTTTGGTCTTTTTCAACATCTTGAAGTACTTGTTGTGGAATTCTTTTGAAATCATCTTGAAACTGTTGGCTGTCCAAATAATCAAGTGCTGCTTGTTGTTTCTGAGACTTCTTTATGGGATCACGACCATAGAAAGCTCTTGTCTCTTCTTTGGCATGTCGTAGTTGTTTTCTGCTGTAGTTCCCAGAAACAAAGTGTTTCTTCATGAAGTGTTTCAGCTCAAACCAGGATGCAACTTGTGCTTCTCCTGTTCTTCTTCTGGTAGTAACAAGCTCATCCCACCATTGAGTGGCATCACCACAGAATTCTGTTGTAGCCAATCTAACCTTTTTCCTTTCTGAGTAGTTTTGGCCATCAAAAAGAGGTTCCATTTGCTGTTCCCACTCGAAGTAGCCATCATGGTCGTTTTTGCCACAGAAAGATGGTATTCTGCTCCTCCTTTTGATCTTAGCATCCTTCTGAACCTGTGAAACATTACCAAAGAAATCATCAGCATGTTTCTGTTGAAATGGATCAGTCTTTTTCATTCTTTTCATTATCTCAGACATCATTGCTTCCATCTGCAATTCATTCCATATCACAGTTTGTTCTTTCTTTATTTTACTGACATCTCCAGCCATGGTTTCCTGTTACAATCTCAACAAGAAAAGTTAGCACATATATGAATAACCGAAGCCTCACAATCTCTCAAGTGTTTCTCTCTTATTTTTTTTATGTGAGATTTCTCTGTGAATCCAGTAGCTCAGCAACAAACAAAAGATCAAGCCTTTAGAGAACAAACCCCAACCCAAAACAGAAGAAATAGATAGAAAGATTGCAAGATTTTTGTTTGCAAGAGGCTTTACCACCAGGGCTGGATTTCTCCTCAGCCAAGTTGGATTTCTCCTCAGCCAAGTTGGATTTCTCCTCAACTTTTCTATGGTTTTTTTTCTTTTGATTTTCGTTTTTTTTTTCTTTTTTTTT
Source organism: Moricandia arvensis (assembly GCA_905132765.1). NCBI lineage: Eukaryota > Viridiplantae > Streptophyta > Magnoliopsida > Brassicales > Brassicaceae > Moricandia > Moricandia arvensis. The sequence goes on from CAJHQP010006016.1 coordinate 33,885, forward strand.
GTATAATCTGGTTGGCCCTCTTGCAGATACAACAGATAGACAGAAAATAGTGTTTGATAAAGAGAACAAAGATCAAATGATCAAAAACCCCAAAAACAGAAAGAATATGAAAGGTCAGAATCAAACCAGAGATCAAGAGCCTTCAAATCTGCTCTGATACCACTTGATGGACCCCTTAGGACGAGATCCTTTGTCCCTGATTCTTTTGAAGAATTGATCTGATGGTTTGGATGATGGATGATGATGGATCTGATGGATAGAAGTCGAAATGGTTGATGAACTTCAGTGAGGATCTGTGGATTGATCAACACTTGTGTATATGTGTCTAAGATCAAGAGAATGAACTCTGTTTGTGATCAAAGACAAGTTTTGCTTGCAGAGAATGAACTCCTAGCAATCAATGTTCATGGATGAACAAGGGATTCACAGATTTAGAGAGATTTTTGATAAAAAGGTGAATGAATATTATTCTGGTCGTGCATCCCCTTATATAAGACTTACAAGTTGTGGAAATGAAAAGACAAAGTGTAGAAAATAAGAAATTTAGAAACTAGGAATGTAGACTTGATTTTGGACCAGAATAAGGTTTTTTGTTGAATGAATCTTGGCATGCCACGACCAGGACTTTCTTGCTGACTCTTTCTTGGTATTCTTGATGAGAAAAAGGCAAGAAAGCTCTGATAATAAGGCTGGTCGAATTTTTCATGAAGCAGGCCCATAATGAACTTGTTATGAAATTCCCATGGGCTGCAACACTTCTTCTTGGGCCACTTGATCCAAAACAGCTTCAAATGGGTTCTTGGACTTGAAAGTCGTGGCTGGACCATCAGCAAGAGAGTTTGGATCCTTATCTTGGGCTTGGTTGCATAAAATGGCCTGGTCCATTGTGATCATTAGGCCACATTTCAGCTCAGTCCAAACCAGCTCTAGTGTCACTCTTTTTAGCTCAGCTTTAGCTCAGCTTCAGCTCCTGGATCAGTTTCACTCCCGCTCACTTGATTATTCAGCTCATCATCACTCTTTTAAGCTGGTTTAGCTCGTCCTCAGTCTTGTTTTCAGCTGGTTTTCAACTCATCCAAGGTTGCATAGCTACTCACGATCTAAAACTTCATGGATCATACCAATAAGGCTCATAAACAACCCATTAAGCCAAGTGATCAGTTGCTTAGCTGGTTCGTGCCTTACTGATCTTGAACCTTGAGTAAGCTTCCTGAGCCGGTGATGCAAGTCCCTGTGGTAATGACTTGGAACAAACCTCTTGCGCATGATAGACTTAATCTCTGTCTAAGTCTCAATTGGTTCCTCTCCATTCCTTCTACGGTTAGTGATGTACTGATCCCACCAACTTAGAGCATAGTCATAGAACTCTGTAGCAGCTATTTGAATTATCTTGTGGTTTGTGTACTGCTTACACTGAAAGACCAACTCAATCTTCTTCTCCAACTCAAGGTAGGCATCCGGATCAGCTTTACCATGGAATGGGGGTATCTTGATCTTCAAACCAGCAAGTTTATCTCTCTGGTTTGTCCTTCCTTCTTGTCCACGCCTATGTCTTCCTTGGCTTTGTCTTGAGGAAGAGCTGATATGCTCATAGTAGTTGTCAATTTCCTCAGAACCAGCATGCTCTTGTCGAGTTGCATGAGGTTTCTCTTCTCTCCTAGTCTCTCGGTTGGTTCCTTGACCAGTAGCTCTTCTTACTTCTTCTCTGAACTCTCTGCGGAGCTCATTAAGATTGGTCCTCATCATCTCGGTCATGGTTGCTACCATAGATTGGTTTAGTTGTGCAGTCATGGCTTCCATGAGGAGCTTGTTCTTCCGGACCAGTTCAGCTTCTTCTTCAGACTCGGTCCCCATTGCTTCATGCACAAAGGAAAACAAGATAACCAGTAAAAAGATTCTAGGCAAACAAGAGAAGCAAAAAGGAAAAAGATCAACAAAAAGCTAAGCTTGCTCGGCAAGATAAGAGAAAAAAAAATAGCGGCTAGGTTTCAAAATTCTAGGGCTTCCGCCTACAAGCAAAAAGGAAATTCTTCTAAATCCTTGTCTAAAACTTTATGAATTTCGAGCAGCATAAACAACTTAATTCTTCTTCTTGTTCATGTCGATTAACAAGTTTTTTTGCAGTTGAAACAAAAGATGTAAAGAGTAAACGAAAACTTCCCTAACCAAAGTTGCTCTGATACCACTTGATGAGCCCCTAGGATGCTCTTTGGTTGATTGGGAGGATATATCCTTGCAAGAACAAATCAGATACTCAAGTTCTTCAAGGTTTGTGGGATGAATGGTGACATAAGAGGGTTGAGAAGACTCTTGATACTCCTAGATGATTAGCTCGGATATGACACACCAAGTAAACACCCTTAGAACTCTGGATACAGAACACTAGTGACACTCGACACACTTTCTAGAGAGAGAGCCGTCAAGAGAGAAAAGAACTCGTTGATTAGTGATTGCTTGAGTACAATAGGGTTAGGGAAAACCCTTAAATAAAAGAAACCAGAGAACATGCTCTCTATGGTTTCGAAAATAAAAAAATGGAAACTATAGTTTAAACATAACATAAGCTTAAAAATGTAAATACTTCTACTAGTCTTGGGCCGAGATAGAGCCTAAGTGATTTGTAAGACAAGTCATGGCCTCGTTAAAAACCTTCCTCTGGAAAACCTCGTGGGACAAAACCAAAAGCAAGGAAAAGAGCACACACCAAATGTCTTGCCTAGACACTAACTCAGCTTGATGTAGAGATGGCTTGAGTGGTGTTCAAGACATCTCGGATCAAACCTTGTCCAAGACTTTCTTCTTGTTGTGGATGTGAAGTGAGTAATCCTACAACAGTCTCCTTAAGTTTCATGACTCTGGAACGAGTCATGGGACCTTCTGGAATGGTTAGAGCATCTTCACCTGGCTGCTGGTGCATTGTGGCATCATGTGACTCATCTAAAATCTCCTTGTTCTCCTTAGTGATCCGTCCATGATCACATCATCTTTCCTGAAACCCTAGAGCATGTTCTTTGGTTTCTTTATTTAAGGGGTTTTCGCAAACCCTTGTGAACTCAAGCAGTCTTTTATCAAAAACCTTATTTCTCTCTCTCTCTCAGTTGGCGAGTTGAGGTTTCTGGTGTGTAATATCCAGAGTCTAAGGGTGTCTAAGTTGGTGTGTCATATCCGATTTATTCATCTAGGAGTATCAAGAGATCATCCATCCCTCTTGTGTCACCATTCAATCAACAAACCTTGAAGAACTTGAGTCTCTGATTCATTCCTGCAAGGATTTATCCTCCCATCAACCAAAGAAGCATCCTAGGGTCGTGTCATGATACAAGAGGGATGGATGATCTCTTGATACTCCTCGATGAATAAATCGGATATGATACACCAACTTAGACACCCTTAGACTCTGGATACTACACACCAGAAACCTCAACTCGCCAACTAGAGAGAGAGAGAAAATAGGGTTTTTGATAAAAGACTGCTTGAGTTCACAAGGGTTTGCGAAAATCAATTACATAAAGAAACAAAAGAACATGCTCTAGGGTTTTAGGAAAGATAACATAAAATTATAGTTTTAAAATAACATAAGATAAAAATAAATGGTCTTCTAGTAGTCTTGGGCCGAGATAGGGCCTAGGTGATTTGTAAGAAAAGTCGTGGCCTCGTTAAAATCCTTCCTCCAGAAAACCTCGTGGGACAAAACCAAAAGAAAGGAAAAGAGCACACACCAATTGTATTGCCTAAACACTAGCTCAGCTTGATGTAGAGATAGCTTGAATGGTGATCAAGATATCTCGGACCATCAAACCTTGTCCAAGACTTTCTTCTTGTTGTGGATGTGAAGTGAGTAATCCTACAACAGTCTCCTTGAGTTTCTTGGCTCTGGAACGGGTCATGGGACCTTTTGGAATGGTCAAAGCATCATCACCAGGCTGCTGGTGCATTGTGGCATCATGTGGCTCGTCTAAGATCTCTTTACCCTCTTTGGTAAGCTGGTCCATGATCACATCATATACCTCATCTTCTAATTCACCTTGTAAGAAAGCATTCTTGACATCCATTTGCCATAAGTCCCATTCCAAGTTGACTGCCAATGAGATCACAATCCTTATGGTGTGAAGCTTGGCTACTGGTGCAAATGTGTCAAGATAATCTTCCCCATAGACCTGAGTAAAGCCTCTTTCAACTAGTCTTGTCTTTTTCCTTTCTGGTTTTCCATTTGCTAGGTACTTGATTGTGAAGAGTAGACGACTTGATGTGATCATGGACCGGATCACTAAGGAGAACAAGGAGAGTCTAGATGAGTCACATGATGCTACAATACACCAGCAGCCTGGTGATGATGCTCTAACCATTCCAGAAGGTCCCATGACTTGTTCCAGAGTCAAGAAACTTAAGGAGACTGTTGTAGGATTACTCACGTCACATCCACAACAAGAAGAAAGTCTTGGACAAGGTTTAATCCGAGATGTCTTGAACACCATTCAAGCCATCTCTACATCAAGCTGAGTTAGTGTCTAGGCAGGACATTTGGTGTGTGCTCTTTTCCTTGCTTTTGGTTTTGTCCCACGAGGTTTCTCGGAGGAAGGTTTTTAACGAGGCCACGACTTGTCTTACAAATCACTTAGGCCCTATCTCGGCCCAAAACTAGTAGAAGTATTTACATTTTAAGCTTATGTTATGTTTAAACTGTAGTTTCCATTTTTCTTATTTACGAAACCCTAGAGAGCATGTTCTCTGGTTTCTTTTATTTAAGGGTTTTCCTCAACCCTATTGTACCCAAGCAATCAATAATCAACGAGTTCTTTTCTCTCTTGATGGCTCTCTCTCTAGAAAGTGTGTCGAGTGTTTCTGGTATGTAGTATCCAGAGCTTAAGGGTGTTTATCTTGGTGTGTCATATCCGGGCTATTCATATAGGAGTATCAAGAGTTCTCTCAAAGCCTCTTGTGTCACCGTTCAATCCACAAACCTTGAAGGACTTGAGTCTCTGATTCGTTCTTGCAAGGATCTATCCTCTCAATCAACCAAAGAGCATCCTAGGGGCGCATCAAGTGGTATCAGAGCAACTTTGGTTAGGGAAGTTTTCGTTTACTTTTTACATCTTTTGTTTCAACTGCAAAAACTTATTAATCGACTTGAACAAGAAGAAGATCTAGTTGTTTAGGTTTCTCGAAATTCATAAAGTGTTAGACAAGGTTTTAGGAGAATTTCCTTTTTTGGTTTAGGCGGAAACCCTAGACCTAGCCGCATAGTCCTTTTTTCTTTTATCTTGCCGAGCAAGCTTAACCTTTTGTTGATCTTTTTCCTTTTTGCTTCTCTTGTTTGCCTAGAATCTTTTTACTGGTTATCTTGTTTTCCTTTGTGCAGGAAGCAATGGGAACCGAGTCTGAAAAAGAAGCTGAACTAGTCCGGAAGAACAAGCTACTCATGGAAGAGAAGTCATCCTATCCTAAGGAGTCTAAACTGTTTCAGAAAGACAACAACTCCTATCCGAGGGAAGAAACCAAACCAAGCAGTACTCTTGACAAGGGCAAGGGCAAGGCTGAGGCTTCTAGTTCCAGAGCTCGTGATGTCAAGTGTTTCAAGTGCCAAGGACGAGGTCATTATGCCAATGAATGTACCAACAAGAGAGTCATGATCTTACTGGAAGATGGTGAGTATGCCTCAGAAGATGACAACACCGAGTCTGACCAAGAAGAGACTGAAGAAGAGCATGAAGAAGGACCAGTCCAGGGGAAGCTTTTAGTAGCTAGAAGGCTTCTAAGCTTGCAAACCAAGACTGAGGAGCTAGAGCAACGTGAGAACCTATTCTATACCCGGTGCTTGGTGCAAGGAAAGGTTTGCAGCCTCATAGTTGATGGAGGAAGTTGTGTGAATGCTGCTAGTGAGACAATGGTCAAGAAGTTGGGTTTGAAGGTTCAGAAACATCCAAAACCTTACCGGCTACAATGGTTGAATGAAGAAGGCACCATGAAGGTTTCAAGTCAAGTTCTCATTCCTTTAGCCATAGGAAGATATGAAGATGAAGTCTTGTGTGATTTTTTGCCTATGGAAGCTGGTCACATACTTCTTGGGAGACCTTGGCAATCTGATTGCCGAGTTATCCATGATGGCTACACCAACAAGCACTCCTTTGAGTTCAAGGGTCGCAAGACTGTCCTAGTTCCCTTGACACCTAAGGAAGTTCAGCATGATCAGATTCAACTCCAAAAGAAGAAGGAGATTGATCTCAAACCGGCTGGAACTAAGCAGCCAAACTTCTATGCAAACATGGGTGATATCAAAAGAACTCTCTACTCTAAACAATCAGCTATCTTACTTGTGTTTAAAGAAACTCTTTTGAACTTAACAGATTCTACAGCAGTGTATCCGAGTGAAATGGTTTCTCTTTTTCAGGAGTTCCAAGATGTATTTCCAGAGGATAATCCCATTGGGTTACCTCTTTTGTGAGGCATTGAGCACCAAATAGACTTTGTTCCAGGATCTACACTTCCAAACCGACCAGCATACAGAACCAATCCGGTTGAGACCAAGAAATTGCAAAGAAAAGTAGAGGAACTCATGGAGAAGGGCTATATCCGAGAGAGTTTGAGCCCATGTGCTGTACCAGTGCTGCTAGTGCCTAAGAAGGATGGTACAGGGCGTATGTGTGTTGATTATAGATCAATCAACAACATCACAGTGAAGTATCACCACCCTATACCTAGATTAGATGATATGCTTGACGAATTGCATGGTTCTTGCATCTTTTCTAAGATAGATTTGAAAAGTGGTTATCATCAGATTAGGATGAAAGAAGGAGATGAGTGGAAGACTGTATTTAAAACTAAACATCGATTATATGAGTGGTTAGTTATGCCATTTGGATTGACAAATGCACCTGTACATTCATGAGGTTAATGAATCATGTTTCTTAGATCATTCATAGGCATTTCTGTTGTTGTATACTTTGATGACATCTTAGTATATAGCAAGACCTTTGAAGAACATATAGAACATCTTAGGGCTGTCCTGAATGTTTTGAGAAATGAAAAGCTTTTTGCCAACTTGAAGAAGTGCACTTTTTGCACGGAAAACCTGGTTTTTCTAGGCTTTTTTGTGAGTGCAGATGGAGTTAAGGGTGGATGAAGAGAAGATCAAAGCCATCAAGGACTGGCCGAGCCCAACCTCAGTAGGAGAAGTGAGAAGTTTCCATGGGATTGCTGGGTTCGATAGGCGTTTTGTGAGAGACTTTAGCACCATTGCAGCTCCCTTAACTGAACTGATAAAGAAGGATGTCGGATTCAAATGGGGAGAAGCACAAGAGAAGGCTTTCCAATGCCTAAAAGAGAAGCTTACTCAATCACCTCTTCTTATGCTTCCTAACTTTACAAAAACTTTTGAAATAGAAAGTGATGCTTCAGGAATTGGAATTGGTGCTGTGTTGATGCAGGATAGGAAACCCATTGCCTACTTTAGTGAGAAGCTTGGAGGAGCCACTCTCAACTATGCAACCTATGACAAAGAACTCTATGCCTTGGTGAGGGCCTTGCAAACATGGCAGCATTACATGTGAA